>JAACNH010001939.1:25000-51422 GCA_019447015.1 Hymenochirus boettgeri
GGACAGGGACAATACTGATCATTAAATCTGTATAATTTTTTCCCCCTTCATAAATTTGGTGGGGGTTTTTTGCCTTCCTCTGGATCAACAGTTAGGCAGGAAATGAGGATATTGCTAGATGGGTTGGACTGGATGGACGTATGTCTTTATTCAACCTCAAATACTATACTACTATACTATATAATATAATAGTGCTAGAAATAGCAGTTGCGGTTAGGGGCAAATAAATGGCAAGTGAACTTTAATAGAATAACACCCAGTGGGTCATTCCCCGTCATCCCTCCCTTTCACTCCTTACAGATCTGGCAGTTTGGTGAGTGGGTTGACGTGGTGGTAGACGACCGTTTGCCTGTCAAGGATGGCGAGTTGGTGTTTGTTCACTCTGCTGAGTGCAGTGAGTTCTGGAGCGCCCTACTGGAGAAGGCCTACGCCAAGTAAGCACCAGGAACCAATGGGGTTGAAGGTGGGGTGGGCAGGGACCAATGGGGTTGAAGGTGGGGTGGGCAGAGACCAATGGGGTTGAAGGTGGGGTGGGCAGGGACCAATGGGGTTGAAGGCGGGGTGGGCAGGGACCAATGGGGTTGAAGGTGGGGTGGGCAGGGACCAATGGGGTTGAAGGTGGGGTGGGCAAGACCAATTTTGGGTGAATGTGGGGTGCCTGTAAACCCAATAAATGACAGGGAGCTCTTACCCCTACCTCCCATAATCACGTCCAGCTTCCGATATACCATCCCATGATACCCCTGCTGGAACTTGTAGGAAAAGAAAGGGATGTCGGTACATTATTGTTCCCCGGTAAAGTGGTTTTTAGTCCAAACTTAACCTTTTGTTCAGTCAAGCCTTGAATTGTGATTTGTGAGATTTCCCCATTTCCCCAGGCTGGAACGGCTCCTACGAGGCTCTGTCCGGAGGAAGCACCACCGAGGGCTTTGAAGACTTCACCGGAGGATTTGCGAAATGTAACGAACTAAGAAACCACCACGGGACTTGGATAAAATAATCCGACGGGCACTGGAACGAGGTTCACTATTAGGCTGCTCTATGATGGTGTGAGTGTCTAGAGACTTAAAATCTTAGACCACGGGGCAACGTGCGGTAACTGTAAGGTTGGAATCCCATTTCTAGAGAGACTATGGGGCCACGTGCGATAACTGTAGGTTGGAATCCCATTTCTAGAGAGACTACGGGGCCACGTGGCGATAACTGTAGGTTTGTAATCCCATTTATAGAGAGACTACGGGGCCCCGTGTGATAACTAGGTTGGAATCCCATTTATAGAGAGACTACGGGGCCACGTGCGATAACTGTAGGTTGGAATCCCATTTATAGAGATAGACGCTACCGGGGCCACGTGGCGATAATGTAGGTGTTGGAGATCCCCATTTATTGAGAGACTACGTGGGCCCGTGCGGTAACTGAAGGTTGGAAATCCCATTTATAGGAGACTACGGGCCACTTCGTAAGTGTAGGTTGGAATCCCATTTATAGAGAGACTACGGGGCCACGTGCGATAAGTGTAGGTTGGAATCCCATTTATAGAGAGACTACGGGGCCACGTGCGGTAACTGAGGTTGGAATCCCATTTATAGAGAGACTACGGGGCCACGTGCGATAATTGTAGGTTGGAATCCCATTTATAGAGAGACTACGGGGCCCACGTGCGATCGCTTAGGTTGGAATCTCATTTATAGAGGAGACTACGGGGCCACGTGCGATAACTGTAGGTTGGAATCTCATTTATAGAGCGACCACGGGGCCACGTGTGATAACTGTAGGTTGGAATCCCATTTATAGGAGACATACGGGGCCCGTCCGAGAACTGTAGGTTGGAATCCCATTATATAGAGACTACGGGCCACGTGCGGTAACTGAGGTTGGAACCCCTTTATTCTATGAGAGACTAACGGGGCCACGTGCGATAATAGTAGGTTGGCATCCCCATTATAGAGAGACTACGGGGCCACGTTGCGATAACTGTAGGTTGGAATCTCATTTATAGAGAGACTACGGGGCCACGTGCGATAACTGTAGGTTGGAATCTCATTTATAGAGCGACCACGGGGCCACGTGTGATAACTGTAGGTTGGAATCCCATTTATAGAGAGACTACGGGGCCACGTCCGAAACTGGAGGTTGGAATCCCCATTTATAGAGAGACTAACGGGGCCACGTGCGATAACGAGGTGGAATCCCCATTTATAAGAGACTACGGGGCCATGGCGATAACTGTAGGTTGGAATCCCATTTATAGAGAGACTTGGGGGCCCCGTGCATACTGTAGGTTTTGGAATCTCATTTATATAGGACGACGGGCCACGTGCATACTGTAGGTTGGAATCCCATTTAAGAGAGACTACGTGCCACGTGTGATAACTTAAGGTTGGAATCTCATTATAGAAGACTTACGGGGCCACGTGGCGCTAACTGTAGGTTGGAATCCCCTTTATAGAGAGACCACGGGGCCACGTGTGATAACTGTAGGTTGGAATCCCATTTATAGAGAGACTACGGGGCCATGTGTGATAGCTGTAGGTTTGGAATCCCATTTATAGAGAGACCACGGGGCCACGTGTGAAATAACTGTAGGTTGGAATCCCCTTTATAGAGAGACTACGGGGCCACGTGTGATAACTGTAGGTTGGAATCCATTTATCTATAGACCACACGGGGCCGACGTGTGATAACTGTGGTTGGAATCCCTTTTAGAGAGACTATACGTGTCCACGTGTGATAACTGTAGGTTGGAATCCCATTTATAGAGAGACCACGGGGCCACGTGTGATAACTGTAGGTTGGAATCCCATTTATAGAGAGACCACGGGTTCAATTCTCCCTCTATTTCTCTCTCCCTTTTCCAGACCGACACGAGCTCAATGGGGATTAGAGGGTTAATGTAGAATTGTAACAATATCCTTTTTACATTGAATTAAATCTGGTTACAGATAACCAGCGCCTTTGATATGGAAGCTGTTACCTTTAAGAAGCTGGTTAAGGGCCACGCGTACTCTGTGACCGGTCTCCGAGAGGTAGGTGCCCCCAGAGCTTGAATGGGGGTAATTTTATCGATCCTGTTTAATATCTAAATTCACCAAATTGGGGAATTGTGATGAAAGTGAACAATCTGCACTTTCAGTGATGATCGTGAAAAATTTGGTGCCATTAACGTGTCTCTGTAGGACACTGATCTCTGCCACGTTCTCTTACCTGGCAGGTCGAATACCGAGGCAAAATGGAAAAGCTGATTCGGATCAGAAATCCCTGGGGACAGGTGGAATGGACAGGAGCCTGGTGTGATAAGTGAGTCCCACAATGTCATTAAACAGCAGGAAGATACCTTACTGTGATTGGTCAGAGGCTGGGGGGTGGATCCCAAAAGGCATCTTCTATGTGGGTAACTGCACCCAGCATAGCACATTATTACACCAACCAGAGACAGAGTTTGGGTCTGAACCTGATGAAGGTTCCCGTGGTATATAAAGACTATACCTACGCATACGTCCCCTGTATACCAGTTACATAGTAACATAGTATTGGAGGTTGTATAAAGACATACGTCCATCTAGTCCAACCTTTTACCCGTACCCCTAATGTCTGTATACATTCATAGTACGCTAGTTATTGGAGTTGTATAGACAGACGTCCATCTAGTCCAACCTTATACCCTACCCAAATGTCTGTATACAGTTACATAGTACATGTGGAGGTGTTAAAGACTACGTCCATCTAGGTCCACCTTTATACCTACCCATAATGTCTGTATACAGTTAATAGTAAACATAGTATGGAGGTTAATAAAGACATACTTCCATCTATCCACCTTTAACCCTACCATACTGTCTGTATAACCGTTGCATAGTACCATAGTTGAGGTTGTATAAAGACCTACGTCCTCTATCCAACCTTTATCCCTACCCTAGGTCTGTATAACATTGCATAGTAACATAGTATTGGAGGTTGTATAAAGACTACTCCTTCTAGTCCAAACCTTTCGTCCCCTACCCATAATGTCTGTATCAGTAATCGTATTTGGAGGTTGTATAAGACGATACGTCTATCTAGTCCACCTTATACCCTACCCATAATGTCTGTATCCAGTTTGCATGTAACATAGTATTGGAGGTTGTAATAGACATACGTCCCTCTAGTCCAACCTTTATACCTACCCATAATGTCTGTATACATTGCTAGTAACCATAGTATTGGAGGTTGTATAAAACAAACGTCCATCTAGTCTCAACCTGTATACCCTACCCATAATGTCTGTATAAACAGTTACATAGTACATAGTATTGGTGGTTGTATAAGCCAAGACTCCCATCTAGGTCCAACCTTTATACCCTAACCCATAATGTCTGTATAACAGTTACATATAACATCGTATTGGAGGTTGTATAAAGACATACGTCCATCTAGTCCAACATTTATACCCTACCCATATGTCTGTATAACAGTTGCCTAGTAACATAGTTTGAGGTTGTATAAAGTCATACGTCCACTAGTCCAACCTTTATACCCTACCCATAATTCTGTATACAGTTGCATATACAAGTATTGGAGGTTGTATAAAGACATACGTCCATCTATTCCATACCTTTATACCTACCCATAATGTCTGTATAACAGTTGCATAGTAACATAGTATTGCGGTTGTATAAAGACATACTTCCTCTAGTCCAACTTTATACCCTACCCATAAGTCTGTATAACAGTTGCATATAACATAGTATTGGAGGTTGGATAAGCATACGTCCTTCTAGTCCACCTTATACCCTACCCATAATGTCTGTATACAGTACATAGTTATTGGAGGTTGTATAAAGACATACGTCCCTCTAGTCCAACCTTTATCCTACCTACACCCACAATGTCTGTATAACAGTTACATCGTACAAGTATTGGAGGTTGTATAAAGACTACGTCCCATCTGTCAACCCTTTACCCTACCCATATGTCTGTATAACAGTTGCATAGTAACATAGTATTGGAGGTTGTTATAAAGACTACTTCCCATCAATCCACCCTTTATCCCTACCCATAATGTCTGTAAACAGTGGTAGTAACATAGTATTGGAGGTTGTATAAAGACATACTGTCCACTAGTCCAACCTTTATACCCTACCCATAATGTCTGTATAACGTTCACAGTAACATAGTATTGGAGGTTGTAAAAGACATACGTCCCTCTAGTCCTCCTTTTTACCTTACCCATAATGTCTGTATAACAGTTGCATAGTACATAGTATTGGAGGTTGTAATAAGACATACGTACATCTAGTCCAACCTTTATACCCTACCCATAATGTCTGCATAACAGTTGCATAGTACCATAGTATGTGGTTGTATAAAGACATACTCCATCTAGTCCCACCTTTATACCTTACCCCTAATGTCTGTAACCAGTTGCATAGTAACATAGTAATTGGAGGTTTATAAAGACATACGTCCATCTAGTCTGTCGCACCTTTATCCCTCCCCCCTAATGTTTGTATAACATTCTCGTAACATAATATTGGTGGTTGTATAAAGACATACGTAACATCTAGTCCACCCTTTATACCCTACCCATAATGTCTGTATAACAGTTACATAGTACCATAGTATTTGGAGGTTGTATACAGACATACTCCATCTAGTCCAACATTTATACCCTACCCATAATGTCTGTATAACAGTTGCATAGTAACATAGTATTGGAGGTTGTATAAAGACATACTCCACTAGTCCACCTTATACCCTACCCTAATGTTCCTGTAATAACAGTTGCATAGTAACAAGTATTTGGAGGTGTAATAAAGACATACCTCCATCTAGTCCATCCTTTAATACCTACCCATAATGTCTGTATAACAGTTGCATAGTAACATAGTATTGGAGGTTGTATAAAGACATACGTACATCTAGTCCAACCTTTTACCCTACCCATAATGTCTGTAACGTTGCATAGTAACATCGTATTGGGTTGTATAAAGACATACGTCCATCTAGTCCAACCTTTATACCCTACCCATAAATGTCTGTATAACAGTTGCATAGTAACATAGTATTGGAGGTTTATAAACGACAAACGTCCATCTAGTCTCACCTTATTCCTACCCTAATCTGTATAACATTTAGATAGTAACTAGTATTGGAGGTTGTATAAAGACACTACGTCCACTAGCCAACCTTTATACCCTGTCCATAATGTCTGTTTTAACAGTTACCGATAGTACATAGTATTGGAGGTTGTATAAGACTACGTCCATCTAGTCCAAACTTTATAACTACCCATAATGTCTATATAACAGTTCCATAGTAACTTAGTATTGGAGGTTGTATAAGACATACGTCCTCTAGTCCAACCTTTATACCCTACCCCATAATGTCTGTAATAACAGTTACATAGTAACATAGTATTGGAGGTTGTATAAAGACAATACTCTCCGAGTCCAACCCTTTTATATCCCTACCATCATGTCTGTTTAACAGTAACATAGTAACATAGTATTTGGGAGGTTGTTAAAGACATACGGTCCATCTAGTCCAACCTTTATACCCTACCCTAATGTCTGTATAACATTTACATAGTAACATAGTATTGGAGGTTGTATAAAGACCACGTCCTCTAGTCCACCTTTATACCCTACCCATAATGTCTGTATAACAGTTACATATAACAAATAGTATTGGAGGTTGTATAAAGACAACACGTCCATCTAGTCCAGCCTTTATACCCTACCCATAATGTCTGTATAACAGTTACATAGTAACATAGTATTGGAGGTTGTAATAAGACATACGTCCATCTAGTCCAACCTTTATACCCTACCCATAATTCTGTATAACAGTTACATAGTAACATAAGTATTGGAGGTTGTATAAAAGACATACGTCCATCTAGTCCAACCTTTATACCCTACCCTAATGTCTGTATAACAGTTACATAGTACATAGTATTGGAGGTTGTATAAAGACATACGTCCATCTAGTCCAACCTTTTACCCTACCCATAATGTCTGTATAAACAGTTACATAGTACATAGTATTGGAGGTTGTATAAAGACACACGTCCATCTAGTCCAACTTTATACCCTACCCATAATGTCTGTATAACAGTTACATAGTAACATAGTATTGGAGGTTGTATAAAGACATCGTCCATCTATCCAACCTTTATACCCTACCCTACATAATGTCTGTATAACAGTTCATAGTAACATAGTATTGGAGGTTGTATAAAGACATACGTCCATCATTCCAACCTTTATATCCCTACCCATAATGTCTGTATAAACAGTAACATGTAACAAGTTTGGAGGTTTGTATAAAAGACATACGTCCATCTAGTCCAACCTTTATATCCCTACCCTAATGTCTGTATAACAGTTACATAGTAACATATTATTGGAGTTGTTACATAAAGACTACGTTCCATCTAGTCCACCTTTATACCCCTACCCATAATGTCTGTAAAACATGTTACATAGTAACATAGTATTGGAGGTGTATAAAGACATACGTCCCTCAGCCAACCTTTATACCTACCCATAATGTCTGTATACCAGTTACAATAGTAACATAGTATTGGAGGTTGTATAAAGCATACGTCCATCTAGTCCAACCTTTATCCCTACCCATACATGTCTGTATAACAGTTTACATAGTAACATAGTATTGGAGGTTGTATAAAGACATACGTCCATCTAGTCCCAACCTTTATCCCTACCCTAATGTCTTATAACAGTTAATAGTAAACCATAGTATTGAGGTTGTATAAAACATACGTCCATCTAGTCCAACCTTTATACCCTACCCATAATGTCTGTATAACAGTTACATAGTAACATAGTATTGGAGGTTTTATACAGACACCTCCATCTAGTCCAACCTTATAACCCTACCCATAATGGTCTGTATAACAGTTACATAGTACATATATTGGGGTTGTATACAGACATCGTCCATCTAGTCCCAACCTTATACCCTACCACCATAATGGTCTGTATAACAGTTACATAGTAAATAGTATGGAGGTTGTATAAAGACATACGTCCATCTAGTCCAACCTTTATACCCTACCCATAATGTCTGTATACACGTACAAGTAACATAGTATTGGAGGTTGTATAAAGACTACGTCCATCTAGTCCACACTTTATACCCTACCCATAATTCTGTATAACAGTTTACATGTAACATAGTATGGAGGTTGTATAAGACATACGCCATCTAGTCAACCTTTATCCCTACCCCATAATGTCTGTATAAACAGTTACATAGTAACATAGTATGGAGTTGTCTAAATTACCATCAACGTCACATCTAGGATCCAAACCTTTTATACCCTACCTATAATGTCTGTATACAGTACATTTACATAGTATTGGAGGTTGTATAAGACATACGTCCATCTAGATCCACCTTTAACCCTACCCATACTGTCTGTATAACAGTTACATAGTTAAACATAGTATTGGAGGTTGTATAAGACATACGTACCATCTATCCAACCTTTATACCCTACCCATAAATGTCTGTAAACAGTTACATAGTACAGTAGTTATGGAGGTTTTATAATACATGCACGTCCATCTAGTTCCAACCTTTTAATAACCTACCCCATAATGTCTGTTAAACAAGTTACTAGTACAGCAGTATTGGAGGTTGTATAAAGACAATGCTCCATCTATACCACCTTTATCACCCTACCCTAATGCCTGTATAAACATTACAATAGTAACATACAGATATTGGAGGTTGTATAAAGACATACTTCCATCTAGTCAATCCTTTATCACCCTACCCCCTAAGTCATGGTTACACATTCATAGTAACAGTAGTGAGAGGTTGTATAAAGACATACGTCCATCTAGTCCAACGTTTATACCGACCACCCATAATGTCTCTGTATAAAGTTTCAATGTAAATAGTTATTGGAGTTGTATAAGCCATCGTCCCTCTGTCCACCTTTAATACCCCTACCCAATTAATTCCTGTATAACAGTGATATAACTGTATGAGGTTGTAATAAGGCACTACGTCATCTATCCAACCTTTATACCTAACCCACAATGATCGTGTATAACAGTTACATGTACAGTAATTGGAGTTGTATAAGAACATACGTCTCATCTATTCCAACCTTCTATACCTACCCATAATGTCTGGATAACAGTGTCATAGAACATAGTATTGGAGTTTTATAAAGAGCATACGTCCCATCTAGATCCACACTAGTTAACCCTACCCATAATTCTGTAATACAGTTAGCATAGTAACATAGTATTGGCAGGTTGTACAAGACATACTTCATACTAATTCCAACTTAGTACCCTCACCCGAAATGTCTGTATAACAGTTTTAGCATAGTCAACAGCTATCTTGCTTTGTATACAGACATAACGTCCATCTAGTCCAACCTTTATACCTACCCATAATGTTCTGTATAAACAGTATGCATAGTAACATATTATTTGAGAGTTGTATAAACATCACGTCACATCTAGTCAACCTTTATAACCACACCCCATAATGCGTATAACAGTCGCATAGTACATAGTATTGGAGGTTTGTATAGAAGACATACGTCCACTAGTCCAACCTTTATACCTATACCCCATAAGTCTGTATAACAGTTGCATAGTAAACATAGTATTGGAGGTTTTATAAAGGCAACGTCCTTCTAGTCTCACACACATCTTATACCCCTACCCATATGTCTGTTAATCATAGTACATAGTATTGGAGGTTTGATAAAGACATACGTACATCTAGTCCCAACCTTTATACTCCCTCCACCCACAATGTCTGTATAACAGTTACATAGTACCAGTATTGGAGGTTGTAACTAAGACCTACTCCATCTAGTCCAGCCACTTTAATGACCTACCTATGTCTGTATAACCAGTTGCTAGATACCATATAGGGAGGTTGTATAAGACTACGTCCCCCTAGTTCCAACCTTTATCCCTACCCAAAATTTTTAAAGTCTGTTATTAAACATTTGCATTAACATATTTGGAGTTGTATAAAGACATAGTCCAATCTATCCATCCTTATACCCTTACCCATAATGTCCTTAATAACAGTTTGCATAGTAACATAGTATTGGAGTGGTTATAAAGACATAACGTCCATCTAGTCCTCACTTATACCTTACCCATAATGTCGTGTATAACAGTTGCATAGTAAACATAGTCTTGTGAGGTTTGATAAGCATACGTCATCTTTCTAGTCCCACCTTATACACCCTACCCATAAGTCTGTAAAGTGCATGTAACAGTAATGGGGTTGTATAAAGACAATACGTCCATCTAGTCCAACCCTTTATACCTTACGCACAACTGTCTGTATAACAGTGTACATAGTAACATAGTATTGAGGTTGTATAAACAACATCGTCCATCTAGTCTCCAACCAAAATTTATACCCTACCCATAATTCTGTATAACATGTTGCAGTAGGTAACATATTATTGTGAGGTTGATAAAACATACGTCACATCTATCCACCTTTATACCCTCCCTAATGTCTGGTAAACAGTTTCATAGTAACATAGTTATTGGAGGTTGTATAAAGACATACGTCCATCTAGTCCAACCTTTATACCCTGAAACCCATATGTCTGTATAACCTTGCGAAGTAACATAGTATTGAGAGGTTGTAGAAAGACAAACGTCCAACTAGTCCAATCCTTTATACCTTCCCATAATGTCTGTTATAACATTTCCATAGTAGCATAGTATTGGGGTTGTATAAAGCATACGTTACATCTATCCAACCTTTATAAACCTAACGCCAATGTCCTGTCATAACAGTTGCATAGTAACATAGATTGCTAGGGTTGTGATAAAGACATACGTCATCAGTCCCCACGCTTTAACCCTACCCATATTCTGTAACAGTTGCATAGTAACATGTATTGGATGTTGTATAAAGGACAACGTCCATCTAGTCACCTTTAATACCCCTACCCTAATGTTGTATAAACATTCTAGTAACATAGTATTGGGGTTGTTATAAAGACATACGTCCATCTAGGTCCAACTTTATCCCTACCCAATGTCTGTATAAGCAGTTACATAGTAACTATTATTGAGGTGTGTATAAGACATACTCATCTAGTCACCTTCTACCCTAACCCATAATGTCGTATAACAGTTGCATAGTCACAAGTCATTAGTGATAGACCTGTCTCTACAACTTGATCTAGCGGTAAAGTGTGATATATTGGATTAAAGCTACGTCCAACTAGTCCAAACCTTATACCCTACCCATATGTCTGTTATACAGTTTGCAAGTAACTAGTACTTGCGAGGTTGTATAAAGACATACGTCCATCTGTCCAATCCTTTAACTCCTTACCCAATCTGCCTGTATAAACATTGCATAGTACACAAGTATTGGAGGTTGTATAAAGACATACTTAGCACCTTATCCCCCTCGCTAACATTGCATGTACATATGTGGTTGCTATAAACAATGTCCATCTAGTTTCCACCTTTCATACCTGGTACACATACTGTCTGTATACAGTTTTGCCTAGTTCATAGTTATGTGGTTGTATAAATTTATCACCAATCGTTCCATCTATCCCTCACCTTTACCCCTCCTCTCCTTCCTTCCTTCACCCATTTCAGGATTTTCTCCGCTCTTCGTCCTCTCCCTTCTTTCCCTCCCCATATGCGGTATAACACATTACATAGTAACATAGTATTGGGGTTGTATAAAGACATACGTCCATCTGCCAACCTTTATAACACACTTCCATAATGTCTGTTACAACGTTACGATATAACAATTGTATTGGAGGTTGTATAAAGACATATACGTCCATCTAGTCCAAATTTATACCTACCCATAATGTCTGTATATACCAGTTTACATATAACTTAGTATGGAGGTTGTAAAAGACATACGTCCCATCTGTCCAACCTTTAATACCCTACCCATAATGGCTGTAACAGTTGACATAGTACACTAAATTGGAGGTTGTATAAAAGACATACGTCCATCTCAGTCAACTTTATATCCTATACCCTAATGTCTGTAAACGTTTTAAATAGTAACATGTTTGGGAGGGTTGTATAAAAGACATACGTCATCTAGTCCCAAACCTTATATATATACATACACACCTCGACGCCTCACTAGCCCCCCGCTCCGTACCCCCCCATAATTTGCTATAGTTACCATAGTACATTTTTGGGGTTGTCATAAAGACATAACGTCCCATACTATCCACACCTTTCATACCCTACCCATAAGTCCTGTATAACAGTTACTATATAACATAGTATTGAGGTGTAGTAGACAACACGTCATCTAGTCCACCTTTATACCCTCCCATAATGGTCTGTATCACACCGTTATAGTAACATAGTATTGGAGGTTGTATAAAGACATACGGTCATCTCAGTCCAACCTTAATCCCGGTACCATAATGTCTGTTTATAACAGTTACATAACTACATAGTTGGAGGTTGTATAAGACTACGTCCATCTATCCAAACTTTATACCCTATCCACTAACCTATGTCTGTATATAACAGTTCACATAGTAACATAGTATTGGAGGTTTATAAAGACATACGTCCCTCAGATTCCAACCTTTATACCCTACCCCTCATGTCCTGTATAAACCAGTTTAGCACTAGTAACATAGATATTGGAGGTTGTAAAGACATACGTCCATCAGTCCCACCTTTATTCCCTACCCATAATGTCTGTATAACAGTAACATAGTAACATAGTATTGGAGGTTTGTCAGAAAACATACGTCCACTAGTCCAACCTTTATACCCTACCCATAATGTCTGTATACAATTTAGCATGTAAACATAAGTATGGGGTGTTAACGACCCACGTCCATCTAGTCCACCTTTATACCCTACCCATAATGTCTGTTACATTACATAGTAACATAGTATTGAGGTTGTATAAATACACACGTCATCTGTCCACCTTTATACCCTACCCATAAGTCTGTATAACAGTTACATAGTAACAGTATTGGAGGTTGTATAAAGAACATACGTCCATCTAGTCCACCCTTTATACCCACCCATAATGGTCTGTATAACAGTTACATAGTAACAGTAGTATTGTTGAGGTTTATAAAGACATACGGTCCATCTCGTCCAACCTTTACTACCCTACCCCATAATGTCTGTATAACAGTAACATAGTAACATAGTATTGGAGGGGTATAAAGACATACGTCCATCTAGTCCAACCGTTATACCCTACCCTAATGTTCTGTATAACTTTACATAGTAACATAGTATTGGAGGTTGTATAAAGACACACGTCCATCTAGTCCAACCTTTATACCCTACCCATAATGTCTGTAAACAGTACATAGTAACAGGTATGTGGAGGTTGTATAAAGACACACGTCCATCTCAGTCCACCTTTAACCCTACCCATAATGTCTGTATACAGTTTTACATAGTAACATAGTATTGGAGGTTTATAAAGACATCGTCACCGTCCACCTTTATACCCTACCCATAATGTCTGTATACACGTTCCATAGTAACAAGTATGGGAGGTTGTATAACAGACGTTCCATCTAGTCCAACCGTTATACCCTACCCATAATGTCGTATAACAGTTAACATAGTAACATAGTTTGGAGGTTGTATAAAGACATACGTCTCTAGTCCCACCTTATACCCTACCCATAATGTCTGTATAACATTACATATAACATAGTATGGAGGTTTTAATAAAGACTACGCGCATCTAATCCAACCTTTATACTCTACTCACCCATAATGTCTGTATACGGTTACATAGTAACATAGGCATTGGAGGTTGTATAGACATACGTCCATCTAGTCCACCTTTATACCCTACCCATAATGTCGGTATAACAGTTTACATAGTAACATAGTATTGGAGGTTGAATAAAGACACTTCCATCTAGTCCAACCTTTATACCCTACCATAATGTCTGTAATAACAGTTACATAGTAACATAGATTTGGAGGTGTATAAAGACATACGTCCATCTATCCAACCTTTATACCCTACCCATAATGCTCTGTATACTTACATTAGTAACAAGTTTGGGAGGTTGTATACAGACATACGTCCATCTAGTCCCACCTTTATCCCTTACCCATAATGTCTGTATAACAGTTCATAGTAACATAGTATTGGAGGTTGTATAGACATACGTCCATCTAGTCCAACCTTTATACCCTACCCATAATGTCTGTCATAACAGTTACTAATAAAATAGTATTGGAGTTTGTATAAGACATACGTCCATCTAGTCCAACCTTTATACCCCCTACCCATAATGTCTGTATACAAGTTACATAGTAACATAGTATTGGAGGTTGATATAAGACATACGTCCATCTAGTCCAACCTTTATACCCTACCCATAATGTCTGTATAACAGTTACTGTAACATAGTATTTGGGTGTATATAAGTACAACGTTACCCTATCATACACACATGTCCAGAACTCTATTATTGCACCATCATCCCTATAGTCTGTAACACACGAGTTGACATAGTTAACATATGTATTGGAAAATAGTCCTATATTCCAACATCTTATACCTATCGATAAGTCTGCTACAACATTATAGTAGATACATTATTGGCCATACATCAAACCTTTATACCCACCCATAATGTCTGTATAACGTTACATAGTACATAGTATTGGAGGTGTATAAGCACATACGTCCCCATCTAATCCAACTTTAATCCCTACCCAGAATGTCTGTATAACAGTTAGCATAGTAACAGTAGTAAATTGGAGGTATGTATAAAGACATCTCATCTAGTCCAACTTTATACCTACCCATATGTCTGTATACAGTTACTATAGTAACAGTATTGATGTCCATATAGTCGCAGACCTTTATACCCTGATGCTAATACGTCTGCTACACCAATCACCTGATCCTCTAGTAAGGCCTTCTCATAAGATGCAATACACCATGTAGCCATCCTGTAAGTACAGTCGATAACTGTACGCATAAAATTCTCCGTATCTATGTCATACAGCGTCATAATTCGTGCCTAACAGATGTGTGATCGCCCTGATAATGCACCCGTAATAGACTTCTGACCACGAGTATTACACGTCTCTATGTAAAGAGTCATTTCTCCTATACGATGTCTATACATCGATATGGAATCCCTGAAAGTAATATGATTCTGTAACTGACCACAGTATTCACGTCTCTATGCTAAAGAGTGTTTCTATATACGTGTCTATACACCAATATGGATCCGGAATAAGTATCAGATTCTGTAACGACCCCAGGCTATGTCACGTCTCTATGTACATAGTATTTTCTATACAGATGTCTGTACACCAAAGATATGGAACCCTGATAGTAATAGATTCTTTAACTGACCCCATTACTGTCATCTATGTACAGAGTATTTTCTATACAGATGTCTATACACGATATGGAATCCCTGATAAGTAATAGATTCTGTAACTGACCCAGTATTCACCGTCTCTATGTAAGAGTATTTTCTATAAGTAAGTCTATACACCAATATGGAATCCCTGATAGTAATATAGTTCTGTAACTGACCCCAGTATTCACCGTCTCTATGTACGAAGTATTTTCTATAACAGATTCTATACACCGATATGGAATCCCTGATAAGTAAATAGATTCTGTAACTGACCCCAGTATTCCAGTCTCTATGTACAGAGTATTTTTCATACAGATGTCTATACACCGATATGGAATCCTGATAAGTAATAGATCTGTAACTGGACCCATATTCACCGTCTCATGTACAAGTATTTTCTATACAGATGTCTATACACCTCATGGAATCCCTGATAAGTAATAGATTCTGTAACTGACCCCATATTCACCGTCTCTATGTAACATTATTTTCTATACAGATGCTATACACCCGATATGGAATCCCTGATAGTAATAGATTCTTTAACTGACCCCTATTACCGTCTCTATGTACAGAGTATTTTCTATACAGATGTCTAAACACCGATATGGAATCCGTAATAAGTAATAGTTTCGTAACTGACCCCAGTATTCACTGTCCTATGTACAGAGTATTTTTCTATACAATGTCTATACACCAATAGGAATCCCTGATAAGTAATAGATTCTGTAACTGACCCATATTCACTGTCTCTATGTACAGAGTATTTTCTATACGATGTCTAAACACCGATATGGAATCCCTAATAATTAATAATTCTGTAACTGACCCAGTATTCCTGTCTCTATGTACAGAGTATTTTCTATACAGATGTCATACAACCCAATATGGAATCCCTGATAAGTAATAGATTCTGTACTACCCCAGTATTCACTGTCTCTATGTACAGAGTATTTTCTATACAGATGTCTACAACGATATGGAATCCTAATAAGTAATAGATTCTATAACTGACCCCAGTATTCACCGTCTCTATGTACAGAGTATTTTTCTATAAAGATGTCTCACACCGATATGGAATCCCTGATAAGTAATAGATTCGTACTGACCCCTGTATTCACCTTCTCTATGTACAGAGTATTTCTATACAGATATCTATACACCAATATGGAATCCCTGATAGTAATAGATTCTGTACTGACCCAGTATCCCCGTCTCTATGTACAGAGTTTTTCTATACAATGTCTATACACCGATATGAGATCCCTGATAATAATATTCTGTAACTGACCCAGTATTCACTGTCTCTATGTACAGAGTATTTCTATACAGTATGCTATACACCGATATGGAATCCCTGATAAGTAATAGATTCTGTAACTGACCCAGTATTCGCCGTCTCTATGTACAGAGTATTTTCTATACAGAGTCTATACACCAATATGGAATCCCTGATAAGTAATAGATTGTAACTGACCCGGTATCACTGTCCTCTATTACAAGTATTTTCTCATTCAATGTCCTATCACACCAATATGGAATCCCTGATAAGTAATAGATTCTGTAACTGACCCGGTATTCACTGTCCCTATGACAGAGTATTGTTCTATACACATGTCTATACACCAATATGGAATCCCTGATAAGTAATAGATTCTGTAACGACCCCATTATTCACTGTCTCTATGTACAGAGTATTTCTTATCAGATGTCTATACACCAATAAGGAATCCCTGATAAGTAAAGATCTGGTAACTGACCCAAATTCACTGCTCTATGTAACAGAGTATTTTCTATACAGATGTCTATACACCGATATGGAATCCTGATAAGTTATAGATTCTGTAACTGACCCCAGTGATTCACTGTCTCTTTGTACAGATTATTTTCTATCACAGATGTCTATACACCGATATGGAACTCCCTGATAAGTAATATGTTCTGTAGACCGACCCCAGTATTCACTGTCTCTATGTACAGAGTTTATTCTATACAGATGTCTATACACCATAATGGAATCCCTGATAAGTAAATCCTGTAACCGACCCAGTATTCACTGTCTCTATGTACAGAGTATTTTTCTATACGATGTCCTATACACCTATGGAACCCTGATAAGTAATAGATTCTGTAACTGACCCAGTATTCACCGTCTCTTGTACAGAGTATTTTCTATACAGATGTCCTATACAACCGATATGGAATCCCTGATAATATAGATTCTGAACTGACCCCTTAATTCCACTTCTCTATGTACAGAGTATTTCTATACAGATGACTATAACACGTATGGAATCCCTGTAAGTAATCGATTCTGTACTGACCCTGTATTCCCTGTCTCTATGTACAGAGTATTTTCTATACAGATGTCTATACACCAATATGGAATCCCTGATAAGTTTAGATTTGCTGTAACTGACCCAGTATTCACCGTTGTTGTACAGAGTATTTTCTAACAGATGTCTATACACCGTATGGAATCCCGATAAGTAATAGATTCTGTAACGACCCAGTATTCACCGTCTCTATGTACAGAGTGTTTTCTATACAGATGTCTAACAAACCGTATGGACTTCCTGATAAGTAATAGATTCTGTAACTGAACCCAGTAATTCACCGCTCTCTATGTACAGAGTATTTTCTATATAGATGTCTATACCACAAATATGGAATCCCTGATTAAGTATAGAGTCTGTAACTGACCCCATTATTCACAGTCTCTTGTACAGAGTATTTTCTATACAGATGTCTATACACCGATATGGAATCCCTGATAAGTAATAGATTCTTAACACTACCCAGTATTCACTGTCTCTATGTACAGAGTATTTCTATACAGATGCTAACACCGATATGGAATCCCTGATAAGTAATAGATTCTGTTACTGACCCCTTTATTCACTTCCTCTATGTACAGAGTATTTCTATACAATGTCTATACACCATATGGAATCCCTGATAAGTATTAGATCTGTACTGGACCCAGTATTCACCGTCTGATGTACAGTAATTTTCTACCGATGTCTATACAACCGATATGGAATCCCTGATATAAATAGATTCTTAACTGACCCAGTATCACTGTACTATGTACAGAGTATTTTCTATTTTCTATACAGATGTCTATACACACGATATGGAATCCCTGATAAGTATAGATTCTGTAACTGACCCCGTAATATTCACCGTCTCTATGTACAGAGTTTATTTCTATACAGATGTCTACAACACCGATATGGAATCCCTGATAAGTAATAGATTCTGTAACGACCCCAGTATTCACTTCTCTTTGTACAGAGTATTTTCTATACAGATGACATACAACCGATATGGAATCCTGATAAGTAATAGATTCTGTTACTGACCCTGTATTCACTGTCTCTTGTACAGTAGTATTTTCTATACAGATGTCTATACACCAATTGGAATCCCTGATAAGTATAGATTCTGTAACTGACCCCAGTATTCACCGTCTCTATTAAGTAGTTTCTATACAGATGTCTATCACCGAATATGAGAATCCCTGCATAATAGATTCTGTAAACTGACCCCCAGTATTCACTCTCTATGTACAGAGTATTTTCTATACAGATGTCTATACACCAATATGGATCCCTGATAAGTAATAGATTCTGTAACTGCCCAGTATTCACTGTCTACTATGTACAAGTATTTCTATACCGATTTCATACACCGATATGGAATCCCTTAATAAGTAATAGATTCTGTAACTGACCCAGTATTCACTGTCTCTATGTACAGAGTATTTTTCTATACAGATGTCTTACACCATATGGAATCCCCCGATACGTAATAGATCTGTAACTGACCCCGTAACATTCAACCGTCCTCATGACAAGGTATTTTCTATACAGATGTCTATACACCGATATAGAATCCCTGATAAGTAATAGATTCTGTAACCGACCCCAGTATTCACTGTCTCTATGTACAGAGTATTTTCTATACAGATGTCTATACACCGATATGGAATCCCTAATAAGTAATAGATTCTGTAACTGACCCAGTATTCACTGTCTCTATGTGATGATTTCCTAGAATGTGTGCCTATTAAAAAGATTGTGATATTAAGAAAAACATTACAACAGAGAGCTGTGCGAAGATCTGGGTCACTTCACTTCATTATCCTCCCCCTGCAGCACTTGTCAACATCCACCGTTATTTCTAATAAGTTTGTAACTAATTACATTGTGATATTTGAGAATACAATTACACAGGGCTGTTCTAAGATCAGGTTCAGCTTCATTATCCTTCCCCTGCAGCTCCTGCACTATGTTTTTTTCTATAAGTGTAACTCATCTAAAGTCCCTTCGTCGACTATCTCGCAGACACCTCACCATTTCTCAACAGAGCTGTTCTAAATCAATCAGGGTCACTTCCATTATCCTTCCCCCTGCACACTGTAACTATGTTATTTTCCTATAAGTGTAAACTATTCCGTTGTATTTGAGAAATACATTACATAACAGGGCTGTGCGTAAGATAGTGTTCTCTTCACATTATCCTTCCCCTCAGCTCTGCACTATGTTATTTCTATATGTGTAACATTAGTTGTGATATGAGAACTACATTATACAGAGCTGTGTCTAAGATCATGGTCACTTCATTATCCGCCCCCTGCATGTCTCTGACTATGTTTATTTCTATAGTTGTAACCCCCCCCTATCAAGTTTGATTATTGAAGAAATACATAACAGGGGCTGGTGCTTAGGATCAGGCCCTTTCACTTCATTATCCTCCCCCTGCCGCTCTGTACTATGTTATGTTTCCTATAATGTAACTATTAAAGTTGTGAATTGAGAAATACCATGTACCCCCCCCCAGGACTGTGCTAGATCAGGGTCACTCAATTATCCTCTCCCCTGCAGCACTTGTACTATTTTATTTCTTATAAGTGTAACTATTAAAGTTATATAATTGAGAAATACCTTAAACACAGGGCTTTGCTAAGATCAGGTCTCAACCCTTCCCCCCCTCACCCCCTCCCTCCCCCCTTCCTCCACTGCCACCTATCTCTTATTTCTATAAGGTATACTATTAAGTTGTGATATTGAGAAATTACATTACCACCAGAGCTTGTCTGCTAAATCAGGGTACACTTCCTTATTCGCCCCTGCAGCACTGTACTATGTTATTTCTAATAAGTGTAACTATTAAAGTTGTGATTATTGAAAATACATTACCAGAGCTGGGCTAAGTATCAGGTTCACTTCATCCCTCCCCTGCAGACACTGTTTCCTAACTGTTATTTCTATAAGTGAACAATTAAAAGTGGTGATTATTGAGAAATACAATTACACAGAGCTGTGCTAAAAGATCGAGGTAGTCACTTCTTATCCTCCCCCTGCAGCTCTGTACTATGTTATATTCTATAGTGTAACTATTAAAGTTGTGCTATTGTAGAATAAGACCTATTACCAGAGGCTGTTGGCTAAGATCAGGGTCATTACATTTATCCTCTCCCTCTGCACTCTGTCCTATGTTATCTAGAGTGACGATTAAAGTTTGGTGATTATTGAGATAATACATTTACACGGGCTGTGTCTAAGATCATGTTCACTTCATATCCTTCCCTGCAGCGGGTCCACTATTGTTTTTCTACTAAGTGTAACTATTAAGTTGTGATTTGAGATATCATTACACAGAGCTGTGCTAGGATCAGTGTTCACTTCAATTCTCCTTCCCCTGCAGGCTCTGCACTATGTTTTATTTCTACTAAGTGTACTATTAAAGGTGTGATAATTTGAGAATACATACACAGGGCTGTGCTAGGATCTGTGTTCAACTTCATTATCCTCCCCTGCATTCCCCTCTAATTTAAAGATGCTGAGGCCACACAACACGCACCTAAGCACAGCGCACTGCTTTCTGTGCATTAGCGACGTCGTACTATCTTTAAAAGAGAAAACGCGAGTCGATTGCGTGTGAAAATGCTTGCGCAACAAACTCAACTGGACGCACAATCGCATGTGTCATTCGGAAATCGCAGGAACATTCTCGATTCCTGCGTTTCCATGTTATGAAAACGCTAACGCAGCCAACTGCGTACGCGCAAAAACTCACTAGTGTTGCCTTAGCCCTAATTCACTCCTTATTCTTGGCCGATGTCTTGTTGGGTAGTTTCATTGAAATCAGCCCAGCGATGGTCCTGATCTTAAGTGCTGTGACACACGGCCATGGACTCTTTTGTCCCGAGTCGTTAATCCCGTCCAGGGAATCAAATGGCCGTTCGGTCGCATGGCAAATTCGCACCGCGCCTGAATTTGCGAACTGATCGATTAATCGGCCCCCATAGGGGACCGCACGGTCTCGTATCAGAATTTTCCAACGTGTCGTTTCGTTTGTCCGTTCCTGACGAATGAACTATTGTTGACGTCGCGGCCATCCGCCCCCAATCCCAGCCTTCCAACCGTGAATAGGTCGGTATCGGTCTGAAATATCTTTCTGTGTCAGACCCACATTTAGCTGCTGAGGGCCCCATGACAATACACCAAATAACACGTTTGTTGTGCAATTTCCTGCGCATTGAACGCAGCATGTTCCGCAGTGCGCAGCATTTTGTAATTTAACGTATTAAAACGCACCGTGTTATGCGTTCAAATGGTGCACGTAAAATACGGCTGCGCATTGGTATGTGCTTGGTTAAAAATCGCGGAATTTTTTTTGCGTTCCCCTATTTGCCTTTCCAAAATCGCATAAAAAAACGCGTGTAATCCCCAACTATGACGATATACCTGTTTAAAGTCAAATCAAATCCCTTTAACAAACTGGCCAGATTACTAAAGTTTTCTGCTCAGGGAAATCCCTCCCCCTCCTGCCACTAAGCTGTGTCCTGAGCTCGCATAGGCTATAGAGGGATTAGCGGTACCTGCAAGATTTTAGTACTGAATGATTACTGTGTATCTTTTGATTGGGTAATTACATAGATATTCAACCAGCAGATTCCTACTAATAATTCAGCAGAAATGCGTTTTAAGGCTAGTTATCCTTGTAATTTCTCATTTTGCCCTAACATTGAAGCTTTCCCCACATTCAATTCTCCTGCAATTCCAGGATCATATTAGTCACTCTGGTAAAGTTTCCTAGAACCAAATCCCCTTACGCCAAGTACGTAACATATAAAATGTGTCTAAGCTGTCCTTTGTAAAAACGTTTTTTAAAACGTTTAACTTAAAAATGCAAGTTGGCAGTTTAGGTAATATTCCTTAGTTCTTAACTATTTTGCTCGTTTTTTTACCTAATGTAGCCATTTCAAATTAGTACTCAATAGGTCTTATATAACACAAGTATTTACAGTCTACAAGCCTACGTGGTAATTATGACCAGATACAAATAACAAGTTATAAAGGGAAGTCTTCGGTTTGGAACTTTTTTTTTCCATATCCAGCTTATTTAAGCGGATGTGCTCATTATACGTTTAATTCAGTATGTCGATTGATGATTGGATTACATAGACATGGACCTCAGTAGCTGGGGCGTTGAAGTTTGAGCCTCTTGGTCCTAGAGGATTTGTTTTTTGATCACTATTTTGACACAGGAAACGATTAGGAGAACTTGGCTGCTTGGACTCTCCAAAGGATGAGACATTGTCCTGTCAGAAATGAAGATGAAGTTTCAACTATTTGTTACGAGCATATTGTGGACCAGGCCCCTAAGTATCAATCACGATTGGCCTGTTTTGGTTTTGACTTGTTAATTATTTTGTACTGTACTACCCAGTCCTGTATTCAAAATTGATAGAGACTGCGGGAAGTTCCGAGGAGCTTTTATCTGGTTTTTTGGACAATTAATGGCTTCGGTGTGACATTAGGAGATGTGTAAAGGACGATCAACTGCAGGCAAACTATGTAAATGAAAAGATCAACACACGCGACATCCATCCTGGGCCGGAAACAAAGGGAACAAGGGAGTTCATGTGAAAGATCCTTCTGTGTCCTTGCAATGACACACGAGAATGTTCTACAAATACCGAGAATTTTCCCGTTCCTTGGGTATTGGTAAATCGATGATTTTACTCAACCTCGGGAAACCTGAATTTGAGAATTTTCATTATGTATTGCAAAATGGCAGTGATGCATGTATTTTAAATTGTGTTAATCATGATTAATAGCATGTTTACAATGTATACATGAGCATGTTCTGATTCCTTGACCCTGTCAAGAAAAACCTTTAGAGAAATGTATCCTGACATCACCGTAGATCCTTTCTGTTTCTGAATCCCCAAGGGTTCAAGTTTATGCTTATCCACCTCGACTTCTTGCTAAAGAGCATTATTTTACCCCACTGGGTGGAGAGGAGTGCATGCGGTCAGCTGCTGGAAAATAATTTTTTTTATTACATATGACCAGTTGAAAAGTCACATTTTTTTGTAGTATCAGTTAAATCAGCAATAAACACCAATATTGGTTCCAATCTCTCCTTCGAGTTCTTTTGGCCTTTAATAACCCATTTGGCTTCTGAATATTGAATTATAATGTCTTAACGGTTTTAAGTACTAAACGTCTATTGCATGTCATTAGTCCTGGACGGATCCAGTGTAGTAAAACATACTAAACGTTCCTTTATAAACCGTCGGTACCTAGGATAAAGGGGCCCCTGGTATGTAAACGGATTCAGTGACTGTTAACTCCCTCCTTGCTGGTGTTTATTGGTATCTGGTATTGGTCACACCAGTGAATAGTAGGGATGACATGGTTGAAATGGTGCAGTAAGAATTGGACAGTAAATACCTTTGTTTATAGATTTCCCTGATAAAAAATAAGATATGACATATTTCATTGGTTTACTTGCGACTTACAGAAACTCTTTGTTCTTTTCTGTTAACAGGCTACCTAGTACGAAAATGGGTTAAGCCTCTTTCCTCCAGGGTCACATCTGCTGGCTAGTCTCATCCCTCCTGGTCAAACCGACCCATGAACCGCTTCAGACCAATCAGTCCGTGGTAGATAGCAATCGTATTTTGAATCCCATGATCAAGGGGCCCACTATTATACCAGAGGTGATACGAGGAATGGCCTATTTAAAACATACACAGGTGGACACCACATTATAACCGTGATACAGGATACGTGCCTATTATACCATTAGACACACACAGGGCTCCATTGTAACCCGTGAACTATGGGGCCTATTAATAACAGTGATACAGGGGGCCATTAGACCGTGATACAGGGGGCCATAGAGCGTTGACATCCATGGGTGTGCCAATAGAGTCCGTGAATACAGTTTGGGGGTCATAATAACCATGATACAGGGGGGACCCTTATAACCTGTAGATACGGGGCCCATTACTAAACCGTGATTACAGAGGGTGCCATTATAACCGTGATAACAGGTGGGCCCATTATAACCGTGATACAGGTGGGGGCCATTATAACCCTGTGATACAGGGGGGCCCATTATACCGTGATACAGGTGGGCCAAATAATAGCTGATATCATGGGGGGGCCCAAATTATAACCGTGAAGTACAGGCGGCAGGTCCATTATAACTGTGATACAGGGGGGCTCATTAGAGCCGTGATAACAGGGGGACTCCATTATAACCGTTGATACAGGGGGGCCCTATTATAATCCGTTACATCAGGGGGGCCCATTATACACCGTTAATATACCGGTGGGCCCATTATAAACCGTGTGATACAGGGGGCCAATAGCGTAGCCGTGATACAGGGGGGGGAATTATAAACGTTGGATACAGGGGGGGCCTTATAAACCCGTAGATACAGGGGGCACTCATTAGAGCCGTGACTACATACATGGGCCCATCTACCCGTGATACATTGGGATGGCCCATTATTACCATGATCAGGGGGGCCCGCATTATAACCGTGATAACACGGGGTCCACAATATAACCGTGATACAGGGGGGAGGGGCATTATATAACCATGATACAGGGGGCCCTTATAACCGTGATACAGGGGGCCCATTATAACTGTGATTACAAGTGTGGGGCAATTATCATACTACCGTGATACTAGGAGGCCCATTCTAACTGTGGATATTACAGGGGTGGTACATAATTATAACCGTGATCAGGGTGGGGCCCATTATTAACTCGTGATACGGGGGGGCTCCATTATATCACCGTGATAACAGGGGGGCCATTATAACCGTGATCAAGGGGGGTGCAACATTATAACCGTGATACAGGGGGGCCCCATTAATTCCGTGATACTGGTCAGGGGCCCATTATAACCGTGATTAACAGGGGGGCCCATTATAAACCGTAAAACGGGGGGGCCATTATAACCGTGGATACAGGGGGTAACGGGGGGCCATTATAACCGTGAAACAGGGGGCCCATTATAATCGTGATCAGGTGGGCCATTCATAACCATTGATACATGGGGGGCCCATTAATAACCGTCGATCCGGGGTGGCCATTATAACCCGTGAATACAGGGGGGGGCCCATTTATACCGTGAATACAGGGGGGCCAATTATATACCGGATACAGGGGGGCCCCTCTATAACCGTGATACATGTGGGGCCCATATATCAACCTGATACGGGGGGCCTATTTATCACCGTGATAACAGGGTCCATTAGAGCCATGATTACAGGGGCCACCTTTAACCGGAGATACAGGGGGTGTCATGTCCCCCACCAGGGGGGGGGGGGCGCGGTCGTGGGTGATATCTAACCCTTTTATAATTTCTCTAGATAATTTATATTTTTAATTAACCTTATAATCTACTTTAAAACTTCTTTTACACCTACATATCAACTTTTTCACTTAATATTCTTTTTTTCCATACAAAATTTTATCTTTTATCCTCCCCTTAACATTTACCACTTTTCTTCTCACACTCACATCCGTTACAAACTCTATTTAATATCACTATCAATTCTATACACCTATCTAGAATCCCTGATAAGTAATAGATTCTGTACACTGACCCCAGTATTCACTGTCTCTATGTACAGAGTATTTTCTATACAGATGTCTATACAACCGATTGGAATCCCTGATAAGTAATAGATTCTGTTAACTGACCCCCGTATTCACGTCTCTATGTACC
>JAACNH010001940.1:0-51384 GCA_019447015.1 Hymenochirus boettgeri
TGGGTAGGGTATAAAGGTTGGACTAGACGGACGCATGTCTTTATACAACCTCCAATACTATGTTACTATGTAACTGTTAGACAGACATTATGGGTCGGGTATAAAGGTTGGACTAGATGGACGTATGTCTTTATACAACCTCCAATACTATGTTACTATGTAACTGTTATACAGACATTATGGGTAGGGTATAAAGGTTGGACTAGATGGACGTATGTCTTTATACAACCTCCAATACTATGTTACTATGTAACTGTTAGACAGGTATTAAGGGTAGGGTATTAAAGTAAAATTTTGAGACAAAAAATGCAATTTGACCAACAGATGTATCTGGGTATTTGGTTATCTCCACTGGTTAAATCATTTTTTGGCATTCAGTTTTATTGAAGAACAGGAGGTAAAGGATCTGTGTCTTACCTTCCGTTCTTCAATAAAACGTCCAGTGCGATGTTCATAGAACACAGAGTCTGTCGGGACATGTGGTGGAGGAGCGATCGTTCGTGTAAGTTCCTAACCTTCTCTCCCAGCTCCTGCAGGTTTTATTGAAGAACTGGAGGTACGACACAGCTTCTTTATCTCCTGTTCTTTAATAAAACTGAATGGGAAGAAATGATTTTACCAGTGAAGATACCCTTTAAAACTCAAATATCCAGATACAGTGAAGATACCCTTTTATTAAAAACTGTCACTGGTAGTTTGTAGCTTCTAAAAATCTCACCCTGGGGCTTGCTTTTGGTAAACTCGTTGACAAGGATCACTAGGGGACCTAGGCGTAAGGTTGCTTCTTCCCAGCTACTGCATCCCAACATATTCAGTCTTAGGAGTAGGAGGACAGTGTTATCTGCTGCCGAGACCCTACAGATTCTCTCCATTCTGGCAGAGTAAGCTAGCCCCATCTTCCATGCAGTCAATCAATGCTGTCACTGCTGACTTCATGACCAAATAAAGCCGCCTGAAACAGTCTTGGTAGATTTATATAGCAATCAAACATGTGGCATGTTGAACTATAGTTATCCGTAAATTCCCAGTAGATGTGGACTAATAACAGTTTCTTTATTAAATACAAAATTTGACACAGTGGTCTATAGATCTGCCCAGTACAATAGAACGATGGGATCATGATATTGGTAGAAAGGTCCAGAGTGCCAGATATATTTATTTCAAAAACTAGATCATGCCAGTAAATTACGCTGATCACGTGACCTAGAACAGGCCATGTGATTGTCATGACTAAATATAGGCGGTACTTTTTTTCCTAGCCAGACTATCAATCAGTTTATGCAGATCAGAAATTACCCCTATGCATGAGGCCTAAGATTTCAGCCACACTATAAGATGGAAAGCAAATCCCATATTTATGGGTTTTGCAATGTAAGGTTAATGTTTGGCCTTCACCGCATTCAGAACAAGGCAAAGGCTTTGCTCACATGTGTATTCTTAGATTTGCAGAAAGGCAGGAGCTTCCTAGAATATATTTTCCTTTAAATTGACTCTTCTGGTTAGGAGTTCTCACATGTGTAAGTTTTGAATTCTGTGCAAAACCTTTGCCACATTCCACCCAAGAAAATGGTCTTTCTCCCATATGATTAAAAAGTTTTACAAAACATTTCTAAAAAAAGCATTTCTAAAAAAAAACTTTTCCCCATTCAGAAAAAGAAAAATGGTTTCTGTCCTGTGACAGTGTATTCATGTCTAAGGTGGGACTTTAATAAAAAGCTTTTCCCAAATTCAGAACAAGAAAAGTTTTATCTCCTGTGTGAGTTCTCTGATGTTGATCGGTTCGAGCACTGAGAAAAACATTTTCCACATTCAGAACAATAGAACTGTTTTTTTTTCTGCAGTGTGGGTTCTCTGGTGCAGTGTAAAGTGCGACTGTCTATTACAATTATTTTCTCCTGTGCGCGTTCTCAGCCGCACTCGACCCTCTGTAGTAAAGTATAGGGAGACGGCTACGGCTGAAGGAAACGTGGCAATCCTAAACGTTCTCCCAATAATTTATATAGGGAGAACACTGGGGACTGTGTGTTACCTGATCTTTGAACAATGACATCACAGCCGTGGCTGACGGCTTTGACAACAGCCACGGGAACGCAAGCGTGTAAGTGCTTTTTTTACTAATCTAACTTGGCAGTTGGCACCCTCTACCTCTAGAAGCAATTTTTCGTAGTGTAAGCCATAAAGGTAGAGGGTGAGGTAGGTATGGAGGGATCCAGAGGGTGGGAGGGAGGGGGGAAAGGGCTCCCCTGCACATGCATGAGTACAAGGAAGAGGCAGAAACCTTTTCACTCACTGACAGCTCCTACTCTTCACTTTCCTGGACCTTGAAGCACTACAGGAGAACCATAAGGAGCTGGGATGTAAGGTAAGGATTTTTAACACTACACAGTGGGGCCAGTAGTGGGTTAAATTTTAGTTTCAGGGGTGGACATGCCCTTTAAGTCTCAAGCTTAGTGTAAATCCTTTGCCACAAACGAAACAATAAACCCAACTTTAATACCATTTGATATATACAGTAAATTGCTGACAAGATTTTATTTCAGTTGAATCCATGTTAGATTCAGTGGAAATGTAGTACCGCGGGTGGATGCAGATTTCATGCTCCCTGCTTCAAAAATAAATTCCAGCTTTTCTGTAACGTAGACTGTGGATTTCTCCCACTTGCAATCTTCTATTTAATCTTGCTGGATGTTGCTGTCATAACATGGGCAGTGGTGTATATGATCAGATAAAGTCCATGGTGCACACCAGTCCTAAAAAGCAAACATGTTCATTTAACGTGTGACGTTTCTGTGCCTTATACCTTCATCAGACGACATTCACCGTGATAGTGCATAGTGAGCCTTTAAATGGTGCCTTTAAATACTTTTCTGTAACGGGGACTGCAAAAATGCCTTGCGTTGAGTGGACAGATTCCTGCGGAAAATCTACAAGTTCTATTTGTTATTTTGAAAGAGGGAAACAATCCAGAGAAGCTGGTGAATCCTAATCCCATTTTTATGTTTTCTTTCTGTCTTTCTCTACATTACCAGATTGGTATAAACCACATTTTTTATCTCGCGTGAATTCTCAGATGTTTGGAAAGTTGTGTGTTTTCCGTAAAACGTTTCCCACATTCTGAACAAGAAAATGGCTTCTGTCTTGTGTGGGTATATTCATGTCTTTTAAGGTGTGCCTTAAGTAAAAAACCTTTCTCGCAGAAAGAGCAAAAGAAAGTTCTCTCTCTTGTGTGAGATTTCTGATGTTGAGTAAGGTTTGAGCTATGAGAAAAACATTTCCCACATTCAGAACAAAAAAATGGTTTCTCTCCTGTGTGGGATCTCTGATGTAGTGTAAGGTTCGACTGCTTGGCAAAACATTTTCCACAAAAAGAACAGCAGAATGGTTTTTCTCCCGTGTGAGTTCTCAGGTGTTCAGTAAGTTTTGAGCAAGTTGTGAAAACTTTCCCACATACTAAACAGTCAAATGGGTTATTTTGGGTGTGGATTGTCTGCATTTTCTGATAATTGTTGATACTGTATGTTTCCTTTGTCAATCTCATATTTATGGCAACATCATTACATGGATCTGTTCCCTGTATATGTTCTATAAGTGGATTAATGGCACAATATGAATGTTCTCTTTCCCATGAACCCAAATCCTTTTTAATACCATTTGATATATAATTATCTGACAAGCTGTTATTTAGGTTGGATCCCATGGTATCAGTAGATGGATCTGTTCCCTGTATCTGTTCTGTAAGTGGATTAATGGTACAAACCGAACATTCTCTTCCCATGTTCCATCTCCTCTTTAATACCATTTGATATATAATTATCTGACAAGCTGTTATTTAGGTTGGATCCCATGGTATCAGTAGATGGATTTGTTCCCTGTATCTGTTCTGTAAGTGGATTAATGGTACAATCTGAATATTCTCCTTCCCATGATTCCATCTCCTCTTTAATACCATTTGATATATAATTATCTAACAAGCTGTTATTTAGGTTGGATCCCATGGTATCAGTAGATGGATCTGTTCCCTGTATCTGTTCTGTAAGTGGATTAATGGTACAACCTGAACATTCTCCTTCCCATGATTCCATCTCCTCTTTAATACCATTTGATATATAATTATCTGACAAGCTGTTATTTAGGTTGGATCCCATGGTATCAGTAGATGGATTTGTTCCCTGTATCTGTTCTGTAATGGAATTAGTACAATCTGAACATTCTCCTTCCCATGATTCCATCTCCTCTTTAATACCATTTGATATTAATTATCTGACAAGCTGTTTTTTAGGTTGGATCCCATGGTATCGTAGATGGATCTGTTCCCTGTATCTGTTCTGTAAGTGGATTAATGGTACAATCTGAACATTCTCCTTCCCATGATTCCATCTCCTCTTTAATACCATTTGATAATAATTATCTGACAAGCTGTTATTAGGTTGGATCCCATGGTATCATGTAGATGGATCTGTTCCCTGTATCTGTTCTGTAAGTGGATTATGGTACAATCTGAACATTCTCCTTCCCATGATTCCATCTCTCTCTTTAATACCATTTGATATATAATTATCTGACAAGCTGTTATTTAGGTTGGATCCCATGGTATCATGTAGATGATCTGTTCCCTGTATCTGTTCTGTAAGTGGATTAATGGTACAATCTGAACATTCTCCTTCCCATGATTCCATCTCCTCTTTAATACCATTTGATATACAGCTGGTTACAGTTTCCTTATCAGTTGGAGAAATGTCACCATTTGGGAAATTTTCTTCTGGTTCCTCATCCACAATCTCACTTGGTTTATTCTCACAGCACAAATTTGTTTCCAGATTAGGTTTAGTATCACTGTTATCTTCATAGTCACAATCTGTAAAATGATACAAACATGGAAAATCATTCTGATCGCACAGACTCATAGCTTTTAAAGAGATGCCACATTTGCAATTTTTTACAAACAAGTGGGGCCTTGAATATGAAGACAGATTGGATAAGTTACAATTATACACACTAGAGAAAGGACGCTTGTGTTGATACAGAGATATTTCCGATTGAAGTATTTCTTCCCCTTTATACTGTTGCTGTTTTTTTTTGCCTTCCTCTTTTTTAGTATTTGAGGTTGAATAAAGACATACGTCCATCCAGTTCAACCCATCTATATATATATATATATATATATATAAATATCCGTAATTCTCAATGTTATTTAGTTTTAGAAACTTATCTAGGTCCCATTTAAAGCTTTTTAACCCTTTCAGTGCCAGCAGAATTTAAATTTTGTTTGTGCTCAGGGCCAGCAGAATTTTCATGAATTTGCCTTCATGAATTAACCTTGCAGAAAATCAGGAATATTAAACTTTTTGTATTTCGTAACTTTTCTGGAAATTTTACTGGAATTTTGGGTAAAATATGTAAAAAAAAATTAAATTTACAAATTTTCATGAATTTTCCCCACTTTTACTTATAGTTATCTTAAGGTACCGCACGAAAATCTTACTTTTTCTAAAAGCTCTGATACTCCCGAGTACAACGATACCAGGTATATGTAGATACCCTACTTTTCCTGTATTGAAATATATAATTACTTCTGATGGTTAACGTAGAATATCTACCAAATTAACTATAATATCCCCACAAGTGAGATATTTTTAGAAACTACACACCCGCAGGATTTTATGAGTGAGGTTAGTTTCGATCAAAATGCAGATACCCGGACGCAGCTCTTCGTCCAATTTTAAGTTATTTTCTCACATTTTTTCCCCTCAACTGTAAAATCAGAGACAAAATCAAATGCGAATTTCAGCTAAAAACTGTAGATGAGAGTTCAAACACATTTCAAATATGAAAGCCTAACCCTTCCCGAATAAAACGGTATGCCACATTCATGGGTGTACCCAGAATCAAATGTCCTGAATCAAACGGTTTGCCATATGCATGGTTACACATGCGTACGTGGAAGCGAATAGCCATGAAGTGAGACAATGCATGATTGCTCAAAAACAGCAAAAATATTCAGCCAACTGAATTTGAACAGTCTGCAATTTTTCCCCACAAAACACCCACAAACTATATATTCCTGGAATCACACTTTTAGCTACTGAATGCTGTCATTTTTTTTATTCATACCATCAATGTTGTGGGCACAGTTCTTCGTAGAAGTGCGCACTTTTTGCAGATTTTCTGAAAAAACTAACAAAAATCAACTTTCGAAGGTAGATATCATGCCAAAATCCCATGAAATGTAAAAAAAAAGTTGACAAATATCAATCTCCCAAATGTCCTGAATCAAACAGTATGCCATATGCATGGTTACACACACGGACGTGGAATCAACTAGCCACATAGTAAGCCAATGCACAGTGGTCCAATTACAGCAACTTTTCAGATTTGTCAGACTAGACACCCCTCTTTATTAGAAATACCCCCCAAAACTATATATTCTTGAAATCTACATACCTTCAGCTACACAACGGTGCCATTTTTTATGCATATTACGAATGGTGTGGGCGCAGATATGTGTAGAATTTCGCACTTTTACAAGATTTTCGGGAAAACTGTACAAAAATACATTTCAAAGTTAAAAATCATGGCAAATTCCCATGTAATGTAAAAAAAAACTTGTCAAGTATCAATCTACCAAATGCCCTGAATCAAACGGTATGCCATATGCATGGTTACACAGACGGACATGGAAGCCACTACTCAGAAAGTGAGCCAATGCGCAGTGGTCCAATAACAGCAACTTACCAGATTTTCAATCTAAACACCCCTCTAACTCAAATATACCCCTCAAAACTGGATATTTTCAGAATCTACACACCTTCAGCTAATCAACTGTGCCATTTTTTCATTCATCATTGGTGTGTGTGCAGATCTTCGTAGAATTTTGCACTTCAAGCAGATTTTCTGAAAAAATAAAGAAAAAGCAAGTTTCAAAGTTAAAAATCCTGCCAAACTCCCAAGTAATGGAAAAAAAAGTTACCAAATATCAATCTTCCACATGTCCTGAGAGATGTGGCCACCAACCAGCTTAAATGGGACACATGCCCAAGTGCAAAAAAAAAATCAAAAAAAGTGCTCTGTAATTTGAACAGCCTACTTTTTTTTCAAAGGAAACAGCCCTGAAACTTGTTAATACCCCATACAAACTATATATTTTTGGAATCTACACACCTTCACCTACATAACAGTGTCATGCTTTCATACATACATGACTAATTCCAGACAGAGTACTCCATAGCTTTCAGGAGATTTTGTGAAAAAATAAAATAGGATAATTCAAGGGTTGAAATCCTAAAAAAAGAACTAAATGTCAATCTCCGACATGTCCTGAATCAAATGGTATGCCATATGCGTGGATGCACACAGAGACATGGCCACCAACTTACTGAAATGGGACACATGCCCAAGTGCAATTACAAGAAAAAACCAAAGTGCTCTGTAATTTGAACAACCTACATTTTTTTCATGGAAACAGCCCCGAAACTTGGAAATACCCCATACAAACTATATATTTTTGGAATTTACACACCTTCACCTACGTAAGGTGTCATCCTTTCATACATACATGCAGAATTCCAGACATAGTACTCAATAGAACTCTGTATTTTTAGGAGATTTTGTGAAAAATAAAATAAGACGATTCAAAGGTTAAAATCCTACCTAAACCCCCTTGGCAAGTAAAAAAACTCCCTAAATGTCAATTTCCCACATGTCCTGAATCAAACGGTATACCATATGCATGGATGCACACAGAGACATGGCCACCAACTAACTGAAATGGGACACATGCCCAAGTGTTCTGTAATTTGAACAGTCTACACTTTTTCAAAGGAAACAGCCCTAAAACTTGGAAATACCCCATACAAACGATATATTTTTGGAATCTACACTCCTTCACCTATGTCAAGCTTTCATACATACATGAACAATTTCAGACACAGTAATCCATAGAACTCTGTGCTTTTAGGAAATTTTGGAAAAAATAAAATTAGATGATTCAAAGGTTAAAATCCTACCTAAACCCACTTGACAAGCAAAAAACCCACTAAATGTCAATCTCCCACATGTCTTAAATCAAACAGTATGCCATATGGGTGGGTGCACAGAGAGGCGTGGCCTCCAACTAGCTCAAATGGGACCCATGCACAATTGCTATTACAAGAAAAAATCAAAAACTGCCACAACCCACTTCCACACACACTCTTTTGCACACTTTACTGATCCTAAATTTTTTTTGGTACCTCTGCAAAATTTCCTACTAAAATAGGCCAGTTTTCCTTAAAATCAGACAAATAATGATCCACATTTACTTTACTGGCATTGGGAAGCTTGGAGAAGACAAAGTTTTTTAAAATTTATAGTTTTAGGGTAAGAAAAAAAGGGATGTGGGTATACAATTTTTTGTATGCATTTTCCTTTTTTTTGGGATCATTCCCAAAGAGGATCATCAAATCATCTTAGGGAATGATAATGAACTTGGAATACGGATTTCAAATGCCCGTTTTCCAATATGAAATCCGATTGGAAAAATCACTTCCCGGAAATCATTTTCCCGGAAGTGATTTTTCATTCATTGGCAAACATCAATAATTTGGTGATCAGAAGTGATCACCAAATTTTGATCTAAGTCTTTGCTAAAGAAAAATGGAGAGTACCTCCACTACACAACCCGGGCCAGCATTGTACCTCTCTATGGGAAGACGCCGGTGAAGGAGGAAGCTCCATGATGTCACCCGGGTCTCCCTTTCCACACTGATCACTTCCTCTTTGTGGGACCGGCTGCTCCTGCATGGTCATGGCTTCAAGGTATGATATCTCCCGATCCCCCCCTCAGATTTGGATGAAACTGAGGGGGCTAGGGGGGCAGTTGAATGCAGCCCCCAATCGCCCCTAGCATGAAGCCACAGAACGTGTATTCACATTTGAGCCTTTCATGCAGAGAACGTGAATATACGATCTGTGGCACTGAAACGGTTAATGAACTTACCATTACCACATCTGCTGGAAGACATATTAATATAGTAACAAAGTATTTGAGGTTGAATTTGAGTCCAACTTTTTCACCTTCCTTTTAAACCCTACCTAACAGGTGATTCAGAGGGAGGCAAACAAACAAGCTAAAAATGTGTGGGGTTGGGTTGGGGTGGTGGTAATTCTTTCCTGACTCCAAACGGCAATCGGAGAGTATCCCTGCATCCGTGTAGTTTTACCATTCTCACTGTAAAGAAACTTTTCCTAACCAATACATAGGATTATATTGATTAAGTGGAAATCCAAATGTTCCCTGTACCAACCAAAAGTACAGTATAGTACAGTATAGTATAGTACAGTATAGTATAGTATTTGAGATTGAAAAAAGACATACGTCTATCCAGTCCAACCCATCTAGCAATATCCTCATTTCCTGCCTAACTGTTGATCCAGAGGAAGGCAAAAAAACCCCCACCAAATTTATGAAGGGGAAAAAATTCCTTCCTGACTCCAAGTGGCAATGGGAAATTTCCCTGGATCAACTCTACTTTATGTATCAATCCCAGTAACTTGTAACATTCCTTGTTTGTAGAAACTCATCCAGCTTTTTATTAAACTGACCAATGAACCTGCCATAACAACGTCCACTGGAAGACAGTTCCATAGCTTTACCGTTCTCACAGTGACAAACCCTTTCCCAACTCTACTTTATGTATCAATCCCAGTAACTTGTAACATTCCTTGTTTGTAGAAACTCAGCAGCTTTTTATTAAACTGACCAATGAACCTGCCATAAACAACGTCCACTGGAAGACAGTTCCATAGCTTTACCGTTCTCACAGTGACAAACCCTTTCCCAACTCTACTTTATGTATCAATACCAGTAACTTGTAACATTCCTTGTTTGTAGAAACTCATCCAGCTTTTTATTAAACTGACCTGAACCTGCCATAACAACGTCCACTGGAAGACAGTTCCATAGCTTTACCGTTCTCACAGTGACAAACCCTTTCCCAACTCTACTTTATGTATCATACCAGTAACTTGTAACATTCCTTGTTTGTAGAAACTCATCCAGCTTTTTATTAAACTGACCAATGAACCTGCCATAACAACGTCCACTGGAAGACAGTTCCATAGCTTTACCGTTCTCACAGTGACAAACCCTTTCCAACTCTACTTTATGTATCAATACCAGTAACTTGTAACATTCCTTGTTTGTAGAAACTCATCCAGCTTTTTATTAAACTGACCAATGAACCTGCCATAACAACGTCCCTGGAAGACAGTTCCATAGCTTACCGTTCTCACAGTGACAAACCCTTTCCCAACTCTACTTTAGTATTCAATCCCAGTAACTTGTAACTTCCTGTTTGTAGAAACTCATCCAGCTTCTTATTAACTGACCAATGAACCTGCCATAACAACGTCCACTGGAAGACAGTTCATAGTTTACCGTTCTCACAGTGACAAACCCTTTCTCAACTCTACTTTATATATCAATACCAGTAACTTGTAACATTCCTTGTTTGTAGAAACTCATCCAGCTTTTTATTAACTGACCAATGAACCTGCCTACAACATCCACTGGAAGACAGTTCCATAGCTTTACCGTTCTCACAGTGACAAACCCTTCCCAACTCTACTTTATGTATCAATACCAGTAACTTGTAACATTCCTTGTTTGTAGAAACTCATCCAGCTTTTTATTAAACTGACCAATGAACCTGCCATAACAACGTCCACTGGAAGACAGTTCCATAGCTTTACCGTTCTACAGTGACAAACCCTTTCCCAACTCTACTTTATGTATCAATCCCAGTAACTTGTAACATTCCTTGTTTGTAGAAACCCATCCAGCTTTTTATTAAACTGACCAATGAACCTGCCATAACAACGTCCACTGGAAGACAGTTCCATAGCTTTACCGTTCTCACAGTGACAAACCTTTCCCAACTCTACTTTATGTATCAATCCCAGTAACTTGTAACATTCCTTGTTTGTAGAAACTCATCCAGCTTTTTATTAAACTGACCAATGAACCTGCCATAAAAACCCACTGGAAGACAGTTCCATAGCTTTACCGTTCTCACAGTGACAAACCCTTTCCCAACTCTACTTTATGTATCAATCCCAGTAACTTGTAACATTCCTTGTTTGTAGAAAACTCATCCAGCTTTTTATTATCTGACCAATGAACCTGCCATAAAAAACGTCCACTGGAAGACAGTTCCATAGCTTTACCGTTCTCACAGTGACAAACCCTTTCCCAACTCTACTTTATGATCAATCCCAGTAACTTGTAACATTCCTTGTTGTAGAAACTCAACCAGCTTTATTAAACTGACCAATGAACCTGCCATAACAACGTCCACTGGAAGACAGTTCCATAGCTTTACCGTTCTCACAGTGACAAACCCTTTCCCAACTCTACTTTATGTATCAATACCAGTAACTTGTAACATTCCTTGTTTGTAGAAACTCATCAGCTTTTTTTAAACTGACCAATGAACCTGCCATAACAACGTCCACTGGAAGACAGTTCCATAGCTTTACTGTTCTCACAGTGAAAAACCCTTTCCCAACTTGAAGCCTAAACCTTTTTATTTCAAGTCTTAAGGGATGTTCACGTGTCCTCTATTGTTCTATTGTTGAACAATGCCCTAGATAGTTTATTGTATGGTGCATTAATGTATTTATACACAGTATATGTATTTATACCAGTAATTCTCAATATTATATAGTATCCCTGTACCAACCAGAACTACAGTATATGTATTAATACCAGTAATTCTCAATATTATATAGTATCCCTGTACCAACCAGAACTACAGTAATGTATTAATACCAGTAATTCTCAATATTATATAGTATCCCTGTACCAACCAGAACTACAGTATATGTATTAATACCAGTAATTCTCAATATTATATAGTATCCCTGTACCAGAAACTACAGTATATGTATTAATACCAGTAATTCTCAATAATATATAGTATCCCTGTACCAAACCAAAACTACAGTATATGTATTAATACCAGTAATTCTCAATATTATATTAGTACCCTGTACCAACCAGAATTACAGTAAGTATTAATACCAGTAATTCTCAATATATATAGTATCCCTGTACCAACCAGAACTACAGTATATGTATTAACCCAGTAATTCTCAATAATATATAGTATCCCCGTACCAACCAGAACTACAGTATATGTATTAATACCAGTAATTCTCAATATATATAGTATCCCCATACCAACCAGAAGTACAGTATATGTATTAATACCAGTAATTCTCAATATTATATAGTATTCCTGTACCAACCAGAACTACAGTATATGTATTAATACCAGTATTCTCAATATTATATAGTATCCCTGTACCAACCAGAACTACAGTATAGTATTAATACCAGTAATTCTCAATATTATATAGTATCCCTGTACCAACCAGAACTACAGTATATGTATTAATACCAGTAATTCTCAATATTATATAGTATCCCTGTACCAACAAGAACAACAGTATATGTATTAATACCAGTAATTCTCAATATTATATAGTATCCCTGTACCAACCAGAACTACAGTATATGTATTAATACCAGTATTCTCAATAATATATAGTATCCTGTACCAACCAGAACTACAGTATATGTATTAATACCAGTAATTCTCAATATTATATAGTACTGTACCAACCAGAACACAGTATAGTATTAATACCAGTAATTCTCAATAATATATAGTATCCTGTACCAACCAGAACTACAGTATAGTGTATTAATACCAGTAATTCTCAATAATATATAGTATCCCCGTACCAACCAGAACTACAGTATATGTATTATATACAGTAATTCTCAATATAATATAGTATCCCCATACCAACCAGAAACAGTATATGTATTAATACCAGTAATTCTCAATATTATATAGTATTCCGTACCAACCGAACTACCGTATATGTATAATACCAGTAATTCTCAATATTATATAGTATCCCTGTCCAACCAGAATACAGTATAGTATAATACCAGTAATTCTCAAATATATATATCTGTACCAACCAGAACTACAGTATATGTATTTATAACCAGTAATTCTCATATATATAGTATCCCCGTACAAACCAGAATACAGTATTGTATTAATACCAGTATTCTCAATATATATAGTATCCTGTACCAACCAGAACTACAGTTATATGTATTAATACCAGTAATTCTCAATATTATTAGTATCCCGTCAACCAGAACTACAGTATATGTATTAATACCAGTAATTTCAATATATATAGTATCCTGTACCAACCAGAACTACAGTATATGTATTAATACCAGTAATTCTCCATATTATATAGTATCCCCGTACCAACCAGAACTACAGTATATGTATTAATACCAGTAATTCTCAATATTATATAGTATCCCGTACCAACCAGAACTACAGTATATGTTTAATACCAGTTATTTCTCTATTATATAGTATCCTGTACCAACCAGAACTACAGTATATGTATTAATACCAGTAATTCTCAATATTATATAGTATCCCTGTACCAACAGAAACTAGTATATGTAGTAATACCAGTAATTCTCAATATTATAAGTATCCCTGTACCAACCAGAACTACAGTATATGTATTAATACCAGTAATTCTCAATATTATATAGTATCCCCGTACCAACCAGAACTACAGTATATGTATTAATACCCGTAATTCTCAATATTTTATTAGTATCCTCGTACCAACCAGAAAATCGTATATGTTTATACCAGTAATCTCAATATTATATAGTATCCCGACCAACCAGAACTACAGTATATGTATTAATACCAGTAATTCTCAATATTATATAGTATCCCTGTACCAACCAGAACTACAGTATAGTATAATACAGTAATTCTCAATATTATTAGTATCCCGTACCAACCAGAACTACAGATATAGTTTAATACCAGTAATTCTCAATATATATAGTATCCCCGTACCAACCAGAACTACAGTATATGTAATATACCAGTAATTCTCAATATTATATAGTATCCCGTACAACCAGAACTACAGTATATGCATTAATACCAGTAATTCTCAATATTATATAGTATCCCTGTACCAACAGAACTACAGTATATGTAGTAACCAGTAATTCTCAATATTATTAGTTTAAAAACGTTTTACCCTTTTAAAGCTATTCACTGAACTTGCCATTATCACATCTTCTGGAAGACAATGTAATATTATAATATAATATATTTTAACATAGTAACATAGTATTTGAGGTTGAATAAAGAGATACATCCTCAATCCAACCATTCACCCTCTTTTGTAATCCTAGCTAACAGTTAATCAGAGTAAGCAAAAAACCCAGGAGTGTCCAAAATGGATTTATCCAGCCATGGTATATCTTTAATATTAATTCATCAGTCATGGTATATCTGTAATATTATCCATCCAGGTCACGGTATATCTGTAATATTCATCCATCCAGGTCACGGTAATCTGTAATTTATCCATCACGTCCGGTATATCTGTAATATATCCATCCAGGTCACGGTTATCTGTAATATTCATTCATCCAGGTCACGGTATATCGTAATATTCATCATCCAGGTCAGGTTATATCTGTAATATTCATCATCCAGGTTCACGGTATATCTGTAATATTCATCCATCCAGGTCACGGATATCTGTAATATTCATCCATCCAGGTCACTGATATCTGTAATATTCATCCATCCAGGTCCGGTATATCTGTAATATTCATCCATCCAGGTCACCGTATATCTGTAATATCATCATCCAGGTCATGGTATATCTTTAATATTAATTCATCCAGGCAGGTATATGTAATATTATCATCCAGGTCACGGTATATCTGTAATATTCATCATCCAGGTCACGGTATATCTGTAATATTCATCCATCCAGGTCACGGTATATCTGTTATATTCATCCATCAGGTCACGGTATATCTGTAATATTCATCCATCCAGGTCACGGTATATCTGTAATATTCATCCATCCAGGTCAGGTATATCGTAATATTCATCTATCCAGGTCACGGTATATCTGTAATATTCATCCATCCAGGTCACGGTATATCTGTAATATTCATCCATCCAGGTCATAGTATATCTGTAATATTGTTTCATCCAGGTCAGGGTATATTTGTAATATTCATTCATCCAGGTCACGGTATATCTGTAATATTCATCCATCCAGGTCACGGTATATCTGTAATATTCATCCATCAGGTCAGGTATATCTTTATATTCATCCATCCAGGTCACGGTATATCTGTATATTCATCCATCCAGGTCAGGTTATCTGTAATATTCATCATCCGGTACGTATATCTGTATCACTCCAGGTCACGGTATATCTGTATATTATCCATCCAGTCCATGCTATATTCATTCCAGGTACGGTATACTGTAATATTCATCCATCCAGGTCACGGTATATCTGTAATATTCATCCATCCAGTCACGTATATCTGTAATATTCATCCATCCAGGTCACGGTATATCTGTAATATCTCATCCATCAGGTCACGGTATATCTGTAATTTCATTCATCCAGGTCAGGTATATCTAATATTCATCCATCCAGGTCACGGTATATCTGTAATATTCATCCATCCAGGTCACGGTATATCTGTAATAATCATCCATCCAGGTCACGGTATATCTGTAATATTCATCCATCCAGGTCACGGTATATCTGTAATATTCATCCATCCAGGTCACGGTATATCTGTAATATTCACCATTCCAGGTCACGGTATATCTGTAATATTCATCCATCCAGGTCACGGTAATCTGTAATATTCATCCATCCAGGTCACGTATATCTGTATATCATCATCCAGGTCACGGTAATCTGTAATATTCATCCATCCAGGTCACGGTATATCTGTAATATTCATCCATCCAGGTCACGGTATATCTGTAATATTCATCATCCAGGTCACGGTATATCTGTAATATTCATCCATCCAGGTCACGGTATATCTGTAATATTCATCCATCCAGGTCACGGTATATCTGTAATATTCATCCATCCAGGTCACGGTATATCTTTAATATTAATCCATCCAGGTCACGGTATATCTGTAATGTTCATCCATCCAGGTCACGGTATATCTGTAATATTCATTCATCCAGGTACGGTCTATATTCATATCATCCATCCAGGTCACGGTTATATCTGTAATATTCATCCATCCAGGTCACGGTATATCTCTAAATTCATCCATCCAGGTACCGGTATATCTGTTAATTCATCCATCCAGGTCACGGTAGATCTGTAATATTCATTCATCCAGGTCACGGTATATCTGTAATATTCATTCATCCAGGTCACGGGAATCTGTAATATTCATTCATCCAGGTCACGGTATATCTGTAATATTCATCCATCCAGGTCACGGTATATCTGTAATATTCATTCATCCAGGTCACGGTATATCTGTAATATTCATCCATCCAGGTCACGGTATATCTGTAATATTCATCCATCCAGGTCACGGTATATCTGTAATATTCATCCATCCAGGTCACGGTATATCTGTAATATTCACTCATCCAGGTCACGGTATATCTGATATCAATCCATCCAGGTCAAGGTATATCTGTAATATCCACATTCCAGGTCACGGTAATCGTAATATTCATCCATCCAGGTCACGATCTATCTGTATATTATCCATCCAGGTCACGGTATATCTGTAATATTCATTCATCCGGTCACGGTTATATCTGTAATATTCATCCATCCAGGTCACGGTATATCTGTAATATTCATTCATCCAGGGTATATCTGTAATATTCATTCATCCAGGTCACGGTATATCTGTAATATTCATCCATCCCGGTCACGGTATATCTGTAATATTCATCCATCCAGGTCACGGTATATCTGTAATATTCATTCATCCAGGTCACGGTATATCTGTAATATTCATTATCCATCCGGTCAAGGTCTATCTGTAATATTCATTTCATCCAGGTCACGGTAATATCTGTAATATTCATTCATCCAGGTCACGGTATATCTGAATATTCATCATCCAGGTCACGGTTATATCTGTATATTCATCCACCACCTCCAGGTCACGGTATATCTGTAATATCCATCCATCCAGGTCACGGTATATCTGTAATATTCATCATCCAGGTCACGGTAATCTGTAATATTCATCCATCCAGGTCACGGTTATATCTGTAATATTCATTCATCCAGGGCACGGTCTATCTTCAATATTCATCCACCAGGTCGGTATTGTAATATTCATCCATCCAGGTCACGGTATATCGTAATATTCATTCATCCAGGTCACGGTCTATCTTCAATATTCATCCATCCAGGTCACGGTATATCTGTAATATCATCCATCCAGGTAAGGTAACGGTATATTGTAATATTCATTCATCCAGGTCACGGTAACTTATAATATTCATCCATCCAGGTCACGGTGTATCAAATATTCATTCATCCAGGTCACGGTATATCTGTAATATTATCCATCCAGGTCAGGTATATCTGTATATTCATCCATCAAGTCTTGGTATATCTGTATATTCATCCATCCAGGTCATGGATATCTGTAATATTCATCCATCCAGGTCACTGTATATCTGTAATATTCATCCAGGCACGTATATGTAATATCATCATCCAGGTCACGGTATATCGTAATATTCATCCATCCAGGTCACGGTATATCTGTAATATTCATCCATACAGGTCACGGTATATCTGTTATATTTCATCCATCAGGTCACGGTATATCTGTAATATTCATCCATCCAGGTCACGGTATATCTGTAAATTCATCCATCCAGGTCACGGTATATCTGTAATATTATCCATCCAGGTCACGGTATATCGTAATATTCATCCATCCAGGTCACGGTATATCTGTAATATTCATCCCCAGGTTCACGGTATATCTGTAATATTCATCCATCCAGGTCACCGTATATCTGTAATATTCATCCATCCAGGTCACCTATATCTGTAAAATTCATCCATCCAGGTCACGGTATATCTGATATTCATCATCAGGTCACGGTATATCTGTAATATTCATCCATCCAGGTCACGGTATATCTGTAAATTCATCATCAGGTCACGGTATATTGTAATATTCATCCATCCAGGTCACGGTATATCTGTAATATTCATCCATCCAGGTCACGGTATATCTGTAATATTCATCCATCCAGGTCACGGTATATCTGTAATATTCATCATCCGGTCACGGTATATCTGTAATATTCATCCATCCAGGTCACGGGTTATCTGTGTAATATTCATCCATCCAGTCACGGTATATCTGTAATATTCATCCATCCAGGTCACGGTATATCTGTAATATTATCCTCCAGGTCACGGATATCTGTAATATTCATTCATCCAGGTCACGGTTTATCTGTAATATTCATCCATCCAGGTCACGGGATATCTGTATATTCATCCATCCAGGTCACGGTATATCTGTAATATTCATCCATCCAGGTCACGGATATCTGTAATATTCATCCATTCAGGTCACGGTATATCTGTAATATTCATCCATCCAGGTCACGGTAATCTGTATATTTATCATCCAGGTCACGGATATCTGTAATATTCATCCATCAGGTCACGGTATATCTGTAATATTCTCATCCAGTACGGTATTCGTATATCCCAGGTCACGGTATATCTGTATATCATCCATCCAGGTCACGGTATATGTAATATTATCCATCAGGTCACGGTATATCTTTAATATTTATTCATCCAGGTCACGTTATAGTAATGTTCATCCATCAGGTCACGGTATATCTGTAAATTTCATCCATCCAGGTCACGGTATATCTGTAATGTTCATCCATCCAGGTTACGGTCTATCTGTAATGTTCTCCATCCAGGTCACGGTATATCGTAATATTCATCCATCAGGTCACGGTCTATCTGGAAATTCATTCATCCAGGTCACGGTATATCTGAATATTATCCATCCAGGTCACGGTTATATCGTAATATTCATCCATCCAGGTCACGGATATCTGTAATATTCATTCATCAGGTCACGGTATATCTGTAATATTCATTCATCCAGGTCACGTATACTGTAATATTCATCATCCAGGTCACGGTATATCTGTAAATATTCATCATCCAGGTCACGGTATATCTGTAATATTATCCATCCAGGTCACGGTTTATATCTGTAATATTCATCCATCCAGGTCACGGTATATCTGTAATATTCATCCATCCAGGTCACGGTATATCTGTAATATTCATTCATCCAGGGCACGGTATATCTGTAATATTCATCATCAGGTCACGGTATATCTGTAATATTCATTCATCCAGGTCACGGTATATCTGTAATATTCATTCCATCAGGTCACGGTATAATCTGTAATATTCACCATCCAGGTCACGGTATATCGTTAATCATCCATCCAGGTCACGGTATATCTGTAATATTCATCCATCAGTCACGGTAATCTGTAAAATTCATCCATCCAGGTCACCGGTATATCTGTAATATTCATCCATCCAGGTCACGGTACTGGTATATCTGTAATTATTAATCCATCCAGGTACGGTTGTAATCTGTAATATTCATCCATCCAGGTCACGGTATATCTGTAATATTCACCATCCAGGTCACGGTTATATCTGTAATATTCATTCATCCAGGTCACGGTATATCTGTAATTATTCATCCATCAGGGTCACGGTATATCTGTAATATTCATCCATCCAGGTCACGGTTATACTGTAATATTCATCCATCAGGTCACGGTTATATCTGTAATATTCATCATCCAGGTACGGTATCTATATTCAATATTCTTCATCCAGGTCACGGTATATCGTATATTCATCCATCCAGGTCACGGTATATCTGTAATATTCATCATCCAGGTTCACGGTATAACTGTAATATTCATTCCATCCAGGTCACGGTAATCTGTAATATTCATCATCCAGGTCACGGTCTATATCTTAATATTCATCCAACCAGGTCACGGTATATCTGTAATATCTCCATCCAGGTCACGGTTATCTGTAATATTCATCCATCCAGGTCACGGTAATCTGTAATATTATCCATCCAGGTCAAGGATATCTGTTAATATTCCATCCAGGTCACGGTATATCTGTAATATTCATCATCCAGGTCACGGTAATCCGTAATATTCATCATCCAAGTCACGGTATATCTGTAATATTCATCCATCCAGGTCACGGTATATCTGTAATATTCATCATCAGGTCACGGTATATCTGTAATATCATTCATCCAGGTCACGGTATATCTAATATCCATCCATCCAGGTCACGGTATATCGTAATATCCATCCATCCAGGTCACGGTAATCTGTAATATTCATCATACGGTCACGGTCTATCTGATTCATCCACCGGTCACGGTATATCTGTAATATTCATTCATCCAGGTCACGGTGTACTGTAATATTCATTCTCCAGGTCAAGGTATATCTGTAATATCATCATTCCAGGTCACGGTATATTGTAATATTTTCATCCAGGTCACGGTATATCGTAATATTCATTCATCCAGGTCACGGTATATCGTAATATCATCATCAGGTCACGGTATATCTGTAATATCCATCATCCAGGTCACGGTATATCTGTAATATTCATCCATCAGGTCACGGTATATCTGTAATATTCATCCATCAGGTCACGGTATATCTGTAATATTCATTCATACCAGGTCACGGTCTCATTCAATAATCATCCACCAGGTCACGGTAGTATCTCGTCATTATCTTCATCCCCAGGCCGACCAGCCGTGCACGGTATATCTGTAATTTCATCCACCAGGTCACGGCTATATTGTAATATTCATCCATCCAGGTCACGGTATATCTGTAATATTCATTCATCCAGGTCACGGTATATCTGTATATTCATCATCAGGTACGGTTCTGTAATTTCATTCATCCAGGTCACGGTATATCTGTATATTCATCCATCCAGGTCACGGTATATATGTAATATCATCATCCAGGTCAGGTATATCTGTAATATTCATCCATCCAGGTCACGGGTTGTTGTCGAATATTCATTCATCCAGGTCCGGTAATCTGTAATATTCATTCATCCAGGTCACGGTATATTGTCATATTCATCCATCCAGGTCACGGTAACTGTAATATTCATTCATCCAGGTCACGGTCTATCTTCAATATTCATCCATCCAGGTCACGGTATATCTGTAATATTCATCCATCCAGGTAACGGTATATCTGTAATATTCATTCATCCAGGTCACGGTATATCTGTAATATTCATCCATCCAGGTCACGGTGTATCTGTAATATTCATTCATCCAGGTCACGGTATATCTGTAATATTCATCCATCCAGGTCACGGTGTATCTGTAATATTCATTCATCCAGGTCACGGTATATCTGTAATATTCATCCATCCAGGTCATGGTATATCTGTAATATTCATCATCCAGGTCATGGATATCTGTAATATTCATTATCCAGGTATGGTATATCTGTAAACATCATCCATCCAGGACACGGTATATCTGTAATATTCATCCATCCAGGTCACGGTATATCTGTAATATTCATCCATCCAGGTCATGTATATCTAATATATCAGGTCAATAGGTATTCATCGGTCATGTATCTGAATATTCATCCATCCGGTCATGGTATATCTGTAATATTTATTCATCCAGGTCATGGTATATCTGTAATATTCCATTCATCCAGGTCACAGGTATATCTGTAATATGTCATTCATCCAGGTCACGGATATCTGTAATATCATTCATCCAGGTCACGGTATATCTGTAATATTCATTCATCCAGGTCATGGTATATCTGTAATATTCATCCATCCAGGTCATGGTATATCTGTAATATTCATCATCCAGGTCAAGTATATCTGTAATATTCATCCATCCAGGTCACGGTATATCTGTAATATTCATCCATCCAGGTCACGGTATATCTGTTAATATTCATCCATCCAGGTCACGGTATATTGTAAATTCATCCATCCAGGTCACGGTATTCTGTAATTCATCCATCAGGTCACGGTATATCTGTAAATTCATCCATCCAGGTCACGGTAATCTGTAATATTCATCCATCCAGGTCACCGGTTATATCTGTAATATTCATTCATCCAGGTCACGGTATATCTGTAATATTCATCCATCCAGGTCATGGTATATCTGGTTTTCAATTAGATGAACTGGATCTAACGTTTATTTCTTGAGTCGTTTCGCTAGTCATCTGGATCTCTCCATTCAGAATGATTGTACAAGAATCTGTTGGCAATAAATACCTAGAAATCACAGAAAAGTTAATATAATTCTTATTGTAGCCAGCCTGTGCTAGCTATTCAATGGCATCTTTGTAATGAAGAGAAGCATGGTCACAAAACAATGGCAGGGGGTAATTCATGATGTACAAGGTCAGGATCATTAGAGGACTAGCATCAGGGCATCATGGCTGTAATATAATTTTATAGGTGAGATTATTTCACAGAATACAATCCTTGTAGATGCCATTTGGGATTACCATTGGGACCTTATTTAAACAAATTGCGGTGTGGGTAATCTCCCCATAATAAGTGCTGTGTTTCCTCTCCCACTGAAGAGCTAGTAACTCATTGATCAGAAGAAAAATAAAGTATTATGACAGGTGGGTAAAAACAAATGAATAGAACATATTAAATAATTCAATGATCTGACATTAACAAAAACATTTCAGTACCTGATAAACTTGAGCTTTTCATCACTGTTGGTAAAGCTGGGTACACACGATTAGATATTTCGGTCCGATCGACGATAGTTCAGTGTTATCGGTCGATCGGACCGAAATTATCGAATCCGAATGTGCCCATGTCCGATCGACCGTTCGTCCAAATCGGACGAAAGGACGATCGGACAGGGTGGAAAACCTCATCGATCGTGCGGTCCTCTATGGACCACACGATCGGTCGCGTGGTGTGACTATGGACGGCGGCTGCTTTTGCCGCGACCGACAGTCTTCTCCTGGCCGACCGTTCGAAAGTATCGAACGGTCGGTCAGGAGGAAAAATCGCTAGGGTGTACCTAGCTTTAGAGGACTGATAGGAAAGGTTTGGAATGAAAAAGAAGAAAAAAAAGATTGAACTGAAGGGCCCTGGAGAACAAAAGGGGCAGATGGATTGAAGAGATTGTGCGTCAAATAGGGGATTGTCTGCATTAGAGGAGGCAGGAGACCAGAGAGACCTTTGATGGATCTACATGTAAAATGCAAGATACCTCAAAGATGCTTAATTACTGTGGAAATGTATACAGAGTTTACAGTGAGTTTTAGCACTATTTATATATCAGTGCCAAGTCAGGCGTGTTAGCCAGGGGCAGATTGTGTGTGATAAATCAGCAATGTATTAATATCATTTTACTTTGTACGGGGACAAAAACAGATGTTTGGCTATTTCCTGACTTAACAATGGTGTTCGGGCTTAAAATTGTGATAATCAGTGAGACATGAAACATGTGAAGAAGGGAAATGCAAAAGGAGGTTAAAATAGTTTTTTTTAGGCTGTTTGCTGGCACCATAAATATTGGTACAGGTTCATTTTGGGATGTTGGAAAATGACATTTAGCAGCATATGAATTGGTTATATCGGGATTAGGGTGAGAAATCTAACTTTGAGTCGTTTTTTTCTTTTCTGTTCTTATTAAAATCTGCAAGAAGTGTAAATTTCTACCAAATATAATAATTCCGCGTGAAGGGAAAGAAGATGTGTGTGGAGGTGAGTATATTCCAAAATACAGCCTGTCTGGGGTACTGTAAGGAACCAATGGGAAAGTGGGTGAAGGAAGATCTATGCCACTGAGGTTTCTTACCTACAGATGGTAGGTAGGTGAAACCAGCAAGCTTGGCAGAGGTTTCTTTGCTTGGCTTGAGTGCAAATAAAGTTTGTGCTGGGGCTGGTTTTAGGGAATCCACAAGTCAAGGGTGGGGTGGTTCAAATAGTTTCTCCTGATTAAATAATATACATTGTGGGGCACTGGGCATCCAGTGATCTATCTACTTCAGTCCAAGGTTAATTCTCTAAGTCAGGATTGTTGAAATAAGGTAGGTCCGTTAATATCAAAGCATTTTTGCTGACATTTGTTTGTAATTCTCATTTTCTAAGGATAAAATCGACATGATAAATGCCTTCAAAATCTGTCACATCAACATTGTAAATTCACAATATATCTGGAATTGGAACTGGAATTCTAGCAAGGTCAGGAGAAAAATAATTAAGCCAACTTTCTTTACGTTCTATATTTGTTTTTATATTAGGGATAGTTCCATCTGATCCTAGTACCTTGAGAATAGTTATTATGGAGCTAGTGTTCCCCTATTGACACATTGGTGTGGTAATGGTAATAATCAGCTTGCAGCCCTCTTCACGTGAAACGAATTTCATGTCTCTAGCTCAAAAACTGTGGGAGGAGATACGGTCCAAAAAAGCGGAAGAATAAAACGGAAAAAGAAGAAGAAATAGAAAGAACAGTAATTTGGCTTTTTCAAGCCAAATTAATTAAGGTGACTATGCCCTACCCCAAACTCTCTCTCCTTTTTACCAACTGCCCCCATTAACCAGGACTCGATGAGGGAAAATTATAATTGAAGTTAAACACAATTATGAATGAAACAATGCTTGTTAATAAAGATATACAAACAAAGTGCTACTCAGTATTATATATATCTTCTGTCAATGTCACATGCAATCTCAACACTGTAATTAATGTATATCGAACTTTACAGTGTAAAACAAGAAGTTAAAAAAAGTCTCCAAGTAGTTCCATGACCATATAGATATTAAGTATGTATACAGTATGTTAAAATGTTAACTTTTTCTATCCCTTTCTACAAGTGCTAACCTCATGTTAAAAATAAATTTATTTCATACATAGTGTGTATAGTATAGTATTTGAGGTTAAATAAAGACATACGTCCATCCAGTCCAACCCATCTAGCAATATCCTCATTTCCTGCCTAACTGTTGATACAGAGGAAGGCAAAAAAACCCCCACCAAATTTATGAAGGAAAAAATTCCTTCCTGACTCCAACTGGCAATCGGAAATTTCCCTGGATCAACTCTACTTTATATAAATACCAATAACTTGCAACATTCCTTGCTTGCAGAAACTCATCCAGCTTAGTGAAAAACCCTTTACGAACTTGAAACTTAAACCTTTTTTCTGTTTAAGTATGTCCACATGTCCTCTGACATACTCTATTGGTGAACAATGCCCCAGATAGTTTATTGTATGGCCTGTTAATGTATTTATTATACACAGTAATCATATCCCCAAGCAAGTAAATAATTGTAACTTATCCAGTCTCTCTTCATATTCAAGCTCCCCCAACCCCCTTATTAATTTAGTTGCCCTCCTCTGAACTCTTTCCATTTCAAAGACGTCCTTTTATACACAGGATTCCAAAATTGCACTGCATATTCCAAATGAGGCCTTACCAATGCTTTGTAGAGAGGGAGAATTAAATTTTCCTCCCTTGAATCCTTACCTCTCTATATACAAGACAATACCATGCTGGCTCTGGCTGTTGCCGTCTGGAACTGCTTGCTACCTTTAAGTTTGTTATCCACCAAAACGTCAACATCCCTTTCAAACAGGGATTCACTTAACACAGAGCCATTTATAGTATAAGCACCACAAGGATTTTTAAGTCCAAAATGCATCACCTTACATTTACCAACATTGAATCTCATCTGCCACTTAGCAGCCCAATGTGACAATCTATCTAGATCCCCTGCAACGATTGCACATCCTCTGAAGTTTTTAATGGTCAACAAAGTTTTGTGTCATCAGCAAACACAGAAACCTTGCTGACAATACCCACTTCCAAGTCATTAATATATAGATTAAATAGAAGCGGCCCCAACACAGAACCCTGTGGCACCCCACTTAGCACTTTAGTCCATAATGATGAAGCCCCATTAACAACTACTCTCTGCATCCTATTCATTAACCAATTTTCTATCCATGTACAAATGTGACTTACCAGACCAACAGACCTTAGCTTATACATTAGTCGCCTATGGGGGACTGTATCAAAAGCCTTTGCAAAATCCAAGTAAACTGCATCTACTGCTATGTCAGAGTCTAAATTTCTACTTACTTCCTCATAAAAGCCAAGCAAGTTAGTTTGACAAGATCTATTCCTCCTAAATCCATGCTGGTTACTACTTATAATGTCAGTCCTTGAAACATACTCTAGAACACGTTCCCTTATTAAACTTTCCAGTATCTTCCCCACCACTGAAGTTAAACTTACAGGCCTGTAATTACCCGGCTGTGAATGACTACCCTTTTTGAATATTGGAATAACATCAGCCTTTTTCCAATCCAGAGGCACACCACCGGACATGAGGGAGTCTGCATAAATAAGAAACAATGGCCTAGATAAAACTGAACTTAGCTCCCTAAGTACCCGAGGATGTATTTTATCCGGTCCAGAAGATTTATTAATATTAACCTTACTTAGTTCTTTCTGTACCATATTCTCAGTTAACCTAAGTTGGAACGGCGTAGCCTCTATCAATGTCTATGTTTACAGTTAAACACCCTATACAACTAATAGTTTCTTCTCACATCTGTATCTTGGCTCTCATTGTTTTATTTCTCTTTAAGACTGATACCCCTTCCACTTTCTGATGACCTCAGAAAGTGCCAGAATGGATAAGGGGAGATTCTTTGCACCTGTAATCCCCCATGTTTTGCATAGGGCTTCCTAATTTTATTGTTCCTAATTGCTTGTTTTACAATGAAAATGTGGCACCATATTGCATAAGGGCATTGCCTTTACCATTTTCTTATTTTCTAAATTGTAATATTTGGTATTACCAACGCTGTATTAACACATTTTAAAGTACAAATAAAGTATTGCAATCACATTAAAAAAAATCTAAAACCAAGTTAACTTAGAAACCTTTATTACAATACATTTGCAAAATGTTTTTGAATTTTCTAAAAAAGGAAGCTAAATAAATAATTAACATACATAAAAGTACTATTTAAGTGAAACTTTAACATTAAAAGTTTGAACACTAAATTAGTCAAACACTACCTGTGATAAGGTTATATGCCAACACTGTGGTGCAAAATATTTTTAGACTCTTCAAGGGGGGAGGGGGGTTAGTTTTTTCTTGTAATACACATTTAACCAAACATCTCTTGAGATGCATAGGTCATATATAAAAAGCCATCTTCATCCTTATGGTCCCTGTATAGTTCAGCAATAGTAAGAGACATGCTGGCAAGGCTCTTGTTATTCACAAGAAGATAGAATGCTTGGGTAGCAGATAAATTCATGCGATTTCTGCACAGAAAAGAAAAACAGGTGATTTGCACTTTGACAGGATTATCAGAACAAATACAGTAGGTAAAACAAGATTTTAGTATCCAGTAGGAACCCGCCAACCTAGCAACTGTTACTTACAAACCTCATATCAAGATATTTTAGAAAAGAAAGAAATACACACTTTCATTCAGTAGCAACATGGCAAAGTATTAGGCAAACACCAGTGTGTGCCCGAAACGTGGCCATGATTGTTGTACTCCAGTTGGATAAATGAAAGCACAATTTTTCACAAATCTAAAATTTGGAAAGTCTCCAGTTACTGCACTGTATGGACTCACAGGCAGACACACTTTGGCCATGATGTTATATGTCATATGGAGCTTGCCGGTATATACCTTAAAGGAATAAAACATTTTATTGAACTAGGAAGAGCAGTGACAAAGGAGAAGGGGCAACAAAAAGGCAGGATATGGAGGGGGGAGTGGAATTAAAGAGGCAGCGCAATAGAACCAGTAAATTGTAAAAAAAACAAAAAAACAAAAAAAACAGGACATTGCATCATGCTCAACTTATTTTCTTTCCTGGTCACTTGTGGCAGCAATCAATTATGGGAATACCCCCCCCCACACTGGCCCATTGATAGGAAACCCTTACATTAAGCATATAAATTACACTTTCCCCCAGCCTACCTCATTAACCGAGCCACAATTAAATCAAATTCCAGACAGGAATATTTTTGGTGAATGTGGTCATGAGAAGTGACCAGGAAGCAGAAACTCCCTGTAATTTCTGTTTTCCTAGTCACCATGACAACCATTCGCCAACAGCCATTCCCAAAGCTAAGAAAAGTTAGGGAGGGACCACAGACTGCAGGATAATAAAAAAAAAAAAAAACCTTTATTCAGGTGCTTCAACACCTTCCTTCTGAACATTACTACGAATCTACTTTATGACCGATTGGAACATGGATGACCACCTGGCTGCATGGCATATATACTTAAAAATGCATCTAATTTCTCTGCCCAGGAACAAGCAAGTGTACTTGTAAACCTGAGGAAATCTCTTTTGTGTGTTTGAAGAAACTGAAGACTGGACAACCCTATCTTTTGTTCTACTAAAGAAATATCTTTACCTCAGTGCATAGGAAAACAGCCTTTAATCCATACACTCAAAGTCCTTTTTATTGGAGCCAAACCTTTTCTAGAAATTATAAAAAGAAGGTCCAACTTCTAATTCTATCCAAATAAGATACTGCTCTCTCCAATTCCAAAGTGGAACACTTTTTTCCAACTATTTTTAGGATCCAAGCAAAAAGTAGTTTCTCCAACTTCCTTGGAAACATCAAGTTAAAAAGACACCAGCCTTGGAACTTTACTGTCCCTTGAACCAAACACTGTTATGGATGTGAAAGCAAAAGTGGCGGAATCACCAACAATTACTTTAAAAGAGAAAACCAAGGCCTGCGTGACCAATAATGGATGGTTGCTACTACTTCTGTCTGATCTAAGCCTGCAGAATTCCCTAAATTATAGGAAACGAGGAAATGTAGTACAGACCCCCTTCCAAGACTTAGAGCATTAACCGCCACTGCTCAAGGTTTCCGGAAACCTGGAAAATAAATTTTGCCACTTGGAACTCAGAGGCACTGAGACAACCAGCGAAATGTTTTCAAGAACTACCATAAACTTCAAGTCTAGTTGAAGTAACAGAATACAACAGATATACCATAACCTGGATGAATGAACTTTCACAAGCATCCAGAGGCAGATTCCTCCATTTTTGGACAATCGACTAAAATACTTCCCAACACAGGGATCAAGTAGTGTCAAATCTTAATATTTTCCCTCCCCGGTAAACAAATAGCCATTTTTGAGCATTCAACTGTGCCCACTCTGTTATTGTCTCCATTTCTTCCAATAGAACTTCATACCTACCTGGTTTAGCAGGTAAGTTTGTAGAAATGCAGCTTTTGACCACAACCAGACCATGGAAACCTTTCCAGAACCAGTAAAACTGAACAGAAGAGGTACGGAGAACCCAACCCATGTTTGAAGCATGTGTCATAAGAACAAGATAGAAGACTCTACTAATAGAGGGGTTTTCCTTTAGTTTCCCCAGACTGCCATATCAGACTTACCTCTGGAGGAAGAGTAAAAATCTTGTTCCTATGTTTGTAAGGACATCTGACTAGCAACAGAAGGTAATACTGCAACATGTGGATGTGCCATCTTGACCGTTTGACTAGCTGAATTGCTGCTGACAAACAGAACATTCTACGTCAACTTGATTCTTCTCACTGGAGATAGTATCACCTTGTCGCCACAAGGCTCCAAAGAAAAGTTGCCATTAGCAAGGGAACTAGATTGCTCTTTTTGCAATTTAAAACCTAAGTGTGATTCTTTAAGAAACATAGGACTTTGAGTCTTGCCTTTCTTCTTTTGTTCTCAACACATTAAAGGGCATGTCCACCCCCAAAACTAACTTTTTATATTTATTTGGCCCAAATAAGTGCTCAAAAACAAACTTTACAGCATGTAAATCGGTCCAGTGGTTCAAAAGTTACAGACCTTTGTAGCTGGCTTAATCCTGCAGCATGGACCAATACAGTGATGAACAGAGACAGGTTACATTACCTTGCCTCTGTTCTTTTCATGTTCTTGAGCATGTCTGTTAACATCCAGCAGTGAGAACAGAGGAAGTAGCATCAGTAATGGTCTGACCCCTGGATCCCGCCCTCTTTTCCCTCTCAACCAATCACAGCTGTAAAGTTATGTGTACTGAAGAAATCCAGGATCAACAGCTGCAGCCAGCCAGCCCAGAGAGAGAGATAGAGAGAGAGAGAGAGAGACACACACAAACACAGGCAAGAATTTTTTTTTTTTTCTAAGCTGCAGCTCGGGGTCATCTAAAGTGGAAGTGGAGAGGAAGTGCAGCCTGATATATATCTCATTAAATATCAGGCAAGGCAAATGATTTTGAGAAAAATGAACATGGCGTTTGAGGTTGGTGCTATTATATAAAGAACATATAAAAAGTTTATTTTTGGGTGGACATACCCTTTAAGATTATTGTTGAGATAGCAGAAGACTTGCAAATTTAGTTCTGAGATTCGATATCCAAGTCACCAGAACATGTGTAAATGTTGTCAGTGAATCAGCCAACCCCAAAGGTAAGCACATGAACTGTACTTGGAAAATTCATTCTGAAACACAAAGATACCTTCTGGACTTCCTATGAATGGGCACATAAAAGCAAGCATCTTTCAGAAGCCAGACTGCTCATTCCATCTTGAATTATTTTTATATCTACAAATATGTGAGATCTCCTTAATCTGGGACCAGCCGTTACCCCAAAGACTTCTTCAACAGAAACAGAAAGTAAAGAATCATGTCCCTGATTTTTTTTTTTTTTTCCTATGGCGTGAATAGCAAAGGGCTGTTCTAAATAACCATCTATAAGATCTACTTTGCCAAGTGGAATTTACAGAATTATAAATCTGTTCTTTATTGGTAAACTTTTGAACCCTATGGAATACATAGTAGCATAGTAATTGAGGTTGAATAAAGACATGCGTCCATCATGTCCAACCTTTTCACACTCCTTTTTAACCCTACCTAACAGTTGATCCAGAGGAAGGTTGCTTGTTGAGGTTCTCATTCATCCAGGTCATGGTATATCTGTTGTATTCATTTAGATCAACTGGACTTGAAGTTTAGTTCTTGAAGACATTTCTCTAATCATCTGACTGGCTTTCTCAATTCAGAATGACTTGTACAAGAATCTGTGGCAATTATGTACCCTGGAAAATCCCAATTAGCATATCACAGCCAGGTGTTAAGGGCGTGATTGCATAGTGGCTAAGAGGTGTTATAGGAACGCCCAGGGTAAGGTGTCAAAACAGCATTGTTACATGGCAGACAGTTGGTGTCGAACCCCCCCCCACACCTCTATTTAGGCTTGGTTTCTTTATTTTCACATAAATGGCCTCCTTGACACCTCTCTTGAACCAGTCATGTTCCTTTGCCAATATGTTAACATTACAATCTTCAAAAGGTATGTCCTTTATCCTTAAGAAGCAGGTACACGGCTAAGTCCTGACCCGAGAAATTGGCTCTTCTGTGCTGGGCCATACGTTGACACCTTACCCTGGGCATTCCTATAAGACCTCTTAGCCACTATGCAACCACGTCCTTAACACCTGGCTGTGATATGCTAATTGGGATTTTCCAGGGTACATAATTGCCACAGATTCTTGTACAAGTCATTCTGAATTGAGAAAGCCAGTTGGATGACTAGCGAAACGTCTTCAAGAACTAAACTTCAAGTCCAGTTGATCTAATTGAATACAACAGATATATCAAGAGGAAGGCAAAAAAAAACAACTAAAAAGGGGCAATCAGAAACAATCTCTGGATCAACCAGAACTGCAGAATATGTATTAATACCAGTAATTCTCACAATTTTTTAGTTTTAGAAACATATCTAGCCCACTTTTAAAGCTATTCAATGAACTTGCCAATACCACATCTGCTGGAAGACATGTCCACAGTTTCACCATTCTCACTGTAAAGAAACCTTTTCTAACCTGAAGATAAAACTTCTTTTCTTCCAATATTAAAGCATGTCCACGTGTCCTCTGAACTATAAGTGAACAATGCACCAGAGAGTTTAATGTAAAGTGATTGTATCCCGACGCAAATGTCGCTTCTCTAATGTAAACACCCCTAACTTGTCTAATCTGCCTGCATATTCAAGCCCCTACATTCCCTTTATTATTTTAGTTGCCCTTCTCTGAACTGCTTCCATTTCCAAGATGTTCTTTTTTTTTTTTTTTTTATATACGATTCCAAAATTGTACCACATATTCCATATGAGGCCTTACCAGTGCCATGTAAAGAGGAGAATACCGTTTTTTTCTCTTGCATCTATTCCCCTCTTTATACAAGACAATATCTTGCTAGCTCTAGCCATTGCTACCTCGCATTGTTTGCTATAGCTAAGTCTGTTATCTACCAGAACCCCCAAATCTTTTTCCAGTCAAGATTCACTTAAGAGTTATTTATGGTGTAGGTGGCACCAGGATTGCTAAACCCCAAATACATCACCTTACATTTATCTACATTGAATATCATCTGCCATTCTGCTGTCCATTTTGATAATCTATCTAGGTCTGCTTGCAGCAATTGCACATCATTTGAAGTTTCCAAAGCTCTGCATAGTTTAGTATCATCAGCAAACACAGAGACCTTGCTCTCAATGCCCCCTTCTAAGTCATTTATAAACAGATTAAACATAAGCGGCCCCAGTACAGAACCCTGAGGCACTTCACTTAGAACTTTAGCCCACATAGATGTAGCTCTATTTACCACCACTCTCTGCTTGCGATCCAATAACCAATTCTCTATCCATGCACAAATGTTTTCTTCAAGGCCAACAGTCCTCAGTTTATGCATTAGTCACCTATGTGGCACAGTATCAAAAGCTTTAGCAAAATCCAAGTATACCACATCCACTGCTGTGCCTGAATCTGAATTCTCTCTCATTTCATAAAAACCAAATAAATTTGTCTGGTACCTCAAGAAAATTATCTTTAAAGTGTATGCATCTGAAATGTATTTGGTCTAGAGGTGGGAAAAAGCTGTTAATATTCTGCGATGCCCAAAGCCTGAACCGGCCTCATCCTATTGTTTGAGCTTTCAACCTCCTTGTTTCTTGGAAAAAGAGGAACCTATTTGTTTTCTCATTTTCCAAAAGGGTTTCCTGAAAGACACTTTTCCTGCCCGATCCAGTCTGGAATCCATTGGGGAAGGAAATGTTTTGATCACTATATTTAGAAGAGACACAGGTTGAAATCATCCTTGCCTGTGACCTTGGGGTAGATACAGTAATATAAGTTAACCAGTTTATTACATTAATTTTTAACCAAATGTTTAATGATAAGTTCTAATCCTATCTGGCATAAGGTATCTGCCTCCTCCCTCTGCTCAATGAGCTATTTATAGGCTTGAGCATGTGCAGAAAAGGCAGCTAAAGAAACTGCAGTCAATTATTGGCTGTGATGTCAGCAGTGACAGCTTGATTGACTGCATACAGGGATAAGCCAGCTTACTCTGCCAGAATAGAGGAAATAATTATCCTTAAATATTTGGTTAGTAAAGCATCTAATAAAGTGCTAAATATATCAACTGGGGTTGGGGGCAAGTAACTGACAAGTCATTAGTTTTTTGTTTTAGTATAGTATAGTTTTGGTGTTAAATAAAGAAATATGTTCATTTAGTACAATCCACTCAGCAATACCCACATTTCCTGCTTAATAGTTAATACAAGGGAAGGCAAAGAAAAAAAAAAGTGGACATGCTCCCATTGGTAGCTACAGGCCTTCTTTTACTATGGGGTTTGTGGGGTTTTTTTTTGCCTTCCTCTGGTTTAACAGTTTGGCAGGGAATGAGGATATTGCTAGATGGGTTGGACTGGATGGACATATGTCTTTATTCAACCTCAAATACTATACTATACTATTTCTGGTGAACAGAATTAATGCACAGCTACCTTTATGAGGCATTACAAGCTGGAGGAAGTACCGTAGCTTTTGGGTGTTGTCCGCTTCCTTCTTTAGTGTTGTTGACTCCCCCTGTCTTTTGTTTACTGCTTTTATAGCCTGAAATTATTGCTGCTAATGGCATGAAAAGGAAACCTTTATATATTTGTTAATAGATTTTCCTGGACACCCAAAAGCAGCATTAGGAAACCATCCCAATAAATGCCTTAAGAATTGAGTTTACGTTATTTTATTTTGTTTTTGGGGAAGGGGCTTTTTGGTAAGTATAGATAAACTTCATTTCCCATATTTTACCTTTCCAAAGCAAAGCATAGTTAGACCGTATTGGAGGTCGAATAAAGACATATGGTGCATCCTTTTAGTCACTAGTGTATGGGAGCCAACGACTACTACTGGATAGAAACAAGCAGAGCTACGGAAAGGAAAGACATACAGCAAAATGATACACAACACTCACCTTTAAAAGATAAATGGTTTGGGAGCATAAAATCTGCAGTGTTGGAATATATCAATATTAAACCTATTCAATACAAAATGTCTCTCTTGAATGTAGATCAGACTCACCACTTGTCTCAGTTGGCCTGGGGGCAAGAGCACCCCAGGTCCGTCACAAAGTCCAAACTTCCAGCAATATAGATCGAACAGCTGCACTAAAAGTGTTAGAGCACTATTGTATAAAAGAAAATACTTTGTGTGGACCAGTGATGTCCTTAATCATAAGCCATGATTAAGGACATAACTGGTCCGAAACGTGCCAATAAGTATGCATAGTAAAGAATTTTCTTTTATAAGAGTGTGCTCTAACGCCTTTAGTCCAGATATTTGTGCAGCCATTGGATCTATAGGATTGCTGGAAGTTTTTAGCCTACCAATGATTAAGAGGAATTATATGTATTAATACCAGTCATTTTCATTATTTTTTTTTGAGCAATAGAAACTTATTCAGCCCACTCTTAAAGGGCATGTCCAGTCAAAAAGAAAACATTGATACAAATACACAACACTCCCCCCCCCCCAACCTCAGTTCTGCATTATAAAAAAAATTCCAAAGAGGTCCCTGCTTCCACTATGTCCTGCAATGCACCCCTTCCTGAGAAATGAGATAATTTTTTACTTACAATGAAGTATTCCAGTGTCCTCAGTTTCACCCTACATGTCGCATGTGTTTTTAGTGCATGTTTAAAATCATTTTGCAACAAATTGGTTCACATAAGAAATATAAATCCTTATGTTACCTGCTGTATAGCAAATGTAGATTGCGTTGGAAAATTCTTGTTCAGCCAAAAATGTCACTGTATAGCTATGCTACGACGGACCTTGTCTTCTATGCGCATAGATCGTGCATGCGCATAGAAGACAAGGTTCATCGGGACCTGTCAGACTACACACTGGGGGAGCGAGCGAGCGGGTAAGTTTCTTACCTTCTCTCCTGGCTCCTGTTTGTTCTATTGAAGAACGGAAGGTAAGGCACAGCTCCTTTACCTCCCATTCTTCAATAGAACTGGATTCCCAAATCTTGAAAATACGAGTGGAGATACCCTTTAACAGGATGGGCAGAAAACTTCTAAAGTTTTAGATTAGCTTAATAAAGACAGACAGTTTTTGTGTATATATAATAAAATCTACATAACTATAAAATTATTACTTGTAATATTAAAAGAAAAAAAATATTTAAAATTCACAAATATTGATGATACACATACCTGCTTTATAAATAAATGTGTGGTAGGTAGGCTTAACCCTTTAATCAGTGTTCCCTCTGTGAGCTCCAGTAGGCAAAGAGTTAAAGAAAAGGTGAGCAATTAAAGGTAATGTCCATCCCAAAAAAAAATATTATGCAGGACCCCCCAAAACTTAGTTTCAAGTTTGTTGAAATATAATTCTTCTCCCAGCCAGAGAAATCATACTTACAAGATTGCGATCCTCCACTGCTTCCAGTCTCTCTACTCCCACTCCTGCTGCTTTTTTCTTTTTGTGTTCCCGAGCAGCCGCAGTGGAGGCTCGTCTGGGAATGGCAGTCAGTGATTGGCTGCGACGTCACTGTCACGGCTGACACTTACTGCCTTACGTGAAAGTGCCAGAGAGCCAAGACATAGAATCGAGGAGATAGTAAGTACCATTTCTCTTACTCGGAACAGAATTATCAAATTTTAACAAAAAGAAAACTAGGTTTTTGGGGGTCCTGCATAATTTATCATTTTTTTTTTTTTTAGAGGGGGGGGGGGGCAGACATTCCCTTTAAATGTTCTCACTACAGGATGTAGTCCTGAGCTAGGTCACAGAGCTACATTTTCTTTATGACCTCAACTCTTTTCCTACTGGAGAGTTTAACTGTGTCCACCAATTTTTTAATATTCCTTGTTTCAGTTTAACTGAAGAAAGGAAGGTAAATGAGCAATGTCTTAACACCCATTCTTCAGTAAAACTTGCTGGCAAGAGGACAGAACTTCACTCCAGTGCCACTGACTGTCTGCAATGCTACAGACATTCTCCGACACATCCACAGTCCTTTGCATTGTGCACGCATGTGGACATGGTGGAAGGGAACATGGATGCCCCTGGACCGGTCAGTGAGAAGCTGGAGCGATCTGCTGTTCTGTCCTCTAGCCTGCAAGTTTTACTGAAAGTTTTATTTTACCTCCTGTTCTCCAGTTAAACAGAAACAAAGAATCTTTAAAAATCGGTGGACATACCCTTTAAGGAACACCTTTAACTTGGTGCAAAGCCAGCAGGAGCCTTTAATTTATTGCTTTCCTGCAAAATGTATATTTCAGCAGTGTTTCCCATTAAAGGGTTAATTCACATGTTTAATCAGTTAGAGTTAGCCGATGAACAACCCCCCCAAATATCAGTAAACCATAAAATGTTTGCTTCGACTGAAAATGGAAATTTTACTTACCATTTGAAGAGATAAACAAAGGTGTATTTTATGGCAGATAAACCACATATCCGTTCCTTCACATAATCCACCATCCCATTTACTTAGCAAACCAGTACTTGTAAAGACAATAGAAACATACCTAATAATATTAATAAACTGCATCATTGACAGGTCCTTTGGAACAAGAAATTTGGTTTTGTCTAGAAGTGGTAGATACTTTTCTCTGCTGTATCTCTCTACAATCACCTGAAAGGACAGTTCATAAAATGTAAAGTTATTTAGTCCCTTTTAATTTATATACCATGTATATTAGCCAATATGGATCTCTTGCAATATTTTGTTCATCCACACAAACATACACACATTAGATAGGCACTTAGAAGTTTAAAGATTTACCGGGATTTTTGTTGGAAATTTTGCCTTTATTCCAATAACTTCTTCTTTTCTGGATGCTGAAAAAAGAAACAAACATGTCAGATATGGCTTTTACAGTTTGTTTGTTTTTTTAATCTGTGTTTAACAAAGCTATGGCATGGAATTTACCTAGACTCTTTCTTTGTTTGAAAGGTTGAGATGTTTTTTGCTGAGACTTCATACTTCAATCCACCCCTTTTTTTTTTTTTCTTTTTTCTTTTTTTTTTTTTAAATTACAAACCTTGTGCTATCGGTTTATATAGGTGTGGCAAACTCATATCTCTCTAATCTGCCTGGGGGTGGGACCTATTTTAGTTAATATACTTAAAAATACAATCCAAAGAGAAATTATAACCATCAACCAATATATGCTTAAAAGCAGGATTGCCAGGTCATTGAAAATTATAAGGGATCTCAATTAAAAGCAAGGCAGAGCTACAATGAATCTAGTTTTAAATGCGTTTGCTAATTGTTCAGTCCTCTAGTTCATTTTAGTGTCTCCCAGCTATCAGATGATCAGCTGACAAATTTAAGGTGACCAATCAGATGTTGTGATTTTGATTTCATGCTTGTTTTCTTCCTAGTGTTCCTGATTTCTCACATGCAGCAACACTGAACCTGAACTAATCATTCTGCAACCAGTGCAGCCCTTTTTAAAGACATTTATTAAGAGTGTCTTCCATTCATCAGGTAATCTAGTTACCTTACCCTGGGTAGGTTGCTAGATCAGTAAAAAATGAAAGGCCATTAATCAATGCCTGCAGCAAGTTTGAATGTAAAATAATACACCCTTTAATGCAATCTGATTCTTATACATTTAATTGCAACCCTGTTACACTGCAGTAAGGCAGCAGGTTTACTTTACTGAGGCTATGGTACTTGTAGCATCACATTACAGAAATTACATTATTAAGTGGTCCCTTACACAGGAGAATGTATTTAATGCAATGGGATTTAGCACTGCAGCATGTATATTTCAAACAGGTTTGGGTCTTAAAGCCAAAAGTGGCAACCCTAAGCTTTTCTCAGAGTGCCTAAGCACAATAAGCATGCCTGCTTCAGCATGGGCCGAAAAGTAAAAGATTTTAGGGCTAGGTAAAACCAATTGATGTGGCCACACCAGTGGGATACTGTGCGCATGGCAACACACTCTCACGCACCAGGAATGCACGTGCAATGACGAGCGTTAATGTGGGTGCTTCCGTGCAGGGTGGTCTCACCCTTAGGATGAGGCCACACTTCAACGCACAGGAATCGGCACAAAATCGCGAGCGTTATCGCACGCGATTGTGTGCGCAATTCTTGTGCATTTTGCGCTTGTGCGCGCGTTTTACGCATGCATTTTAGCTGTTTTGCATTATGGAAACTCATGCGTTAACGCGACAAAAATGGTGAATGCATGCGTTACCAAAACGCGAACGGACATATAATCGCATGCGCATCGGAAATTGCGGGAATTTTCGCGTTCCCGTGATTTCCATTTTAGCGAAAATCACGGGCGCAATCGCAAGCGCGAAACGCGTGCGCAAACGCATGAAAAACATGCTAGTGTGGCCTCACCCTTAAAGGACACTTATACTTCCCTTTCCACACCTGAAAAGTACCCAGGGTTAGGACCTAAACTGCTAAGGCTTATTCTCACAACAATGTACATTATAATGCATATGCAATAACACAATATTGCACAAATGCACAGTAACACGTCATTGCATTTTCCAGTTTTATGCACATTATAGTGTGGCCGCAGCCTCACTGCACTACTGTGCACTCCCCCCCCCCAAAAAAAAAATCCAAAAGCTCGTAATTGTGGAAACATTGCACACAAACATTATAATAACCATAATTTTTTCTTCAGTCCCATTGATTCATATTGGTGTTTGCAATGTATAAAAATGCATGCAGCTGTGTGTTATTGTGAAAGGTATTTATATATAAAAGGCACGGTATCGTAATTTTTGCTAAAGTGCCTTTAACGCATACATTAAGATTCCAGTTGTAAATCTTGTAAATATTACCAGTGTCTGTGCTACCTTGTTATCAGTGTCATGTTCCAAGCATCATTAGTCGCCTATGGGGGACTGTATCAAAAGCCTTTGCAAAATCCAAGTAAACTACATCTACTGCTATACCAGAGTCTAAATTTCTACTTACTTCCTCAGAAAAGCCAAGCAAGTTAGTTTGACAAGATCTATTCCTCCTAAATCCATGCTGGTTACTACTTATAATGTCAGTCCTTGAAACATACTCTAGAACATGTTCCCTTATTAAACTTTCCAGGATCTTCCCCACCACTGAAGTTAAACTTACAGGCCTGTAATTACCCGGCTGTGAACGACTACCCTTTTTGAATATTGGAATAACATCAGCCTTTTTCCAATCCAGAGGCACACCACCGGACATGAGGGAATCAGCAAAAATAAGAAACAATGGCCTAGATAAAACTGAACTTAGCTCCCTAAGTACCCGAGGATGTATTTTATCCGGTCCAGGAGATTTATTAAAGGGTATGTCCACCCTAAAATTTATTTTTTGATATAAGATTCCCCATGCCTGCCCAGCCCCAACCAAGCTAGGAGGAGGGAATCCGGAGAGGGAGGGAGAGGGAGGGGGAGGAGGGCTGCAGTACGCATGCCAAACTGCTCCCGGAGGCCAGGTAGGAGGCAGTGTCCTATATAGACTCTGCTATCCTCCTGGTGGGCAGTTTTTGGGACTTTGGGGGGGGGGACTACAGGAGAACCAGATGGAGCTGGGATGTGAGGTAAGGATTAAACTACACTACATGGTGGGGCCAGTAGTGGGGGGGGGATTATAGTTTTGGGGGTGGACATGCCCTTTAATATTAACCTTCTTTAGTTCTTTCTGTACCATATCCTCGGTTAACCAAAGTGAACTTGAATCTTTTATACCTTTATTGCTACTATACTCTATGATATCTGTACTTGGATCTTCTATAGTGTATACAAAGGGGAAAAAAATTATTCAAGACATTTGCTTTATCGCCATCCCCCGTAACTAACTTATCCCCATTAATTAATGGTGCCACATTCTCAGTCCTCATCTTCTTACTATTAATATACTTAAAAAAATGTTTAGGCTTAGTGATGCTTTGTTCAGCTATCCTAACTTCATTATTAATTTTAGCTAGTTTGATTGCTTTCTTACACTCCTTGTTACAGTTTTTATACTCCCTAAAGGCCCTTTCCGTTCCTTCGGCCTTAAAGGTTTTAAATGCCCTTTTCTTCCTTACCATTTGCCTCTTTACATCAGAATTCAGCCACATGGGTGCGGATTTATTTTTTTTACATTTATTTCCTAAGGGTATAAATTTAGATGTGAACTGGCTTAAAATCCCCTTGAACACAGTCCACTTCTGTTCAGTACATTTACCTGATAATACATTATCCCACATTCTGAAGAGCTGCTTTTAACCTGGGAAAATTTGCTTTCCTGAAATTAAATGTCTTTGTTAACCCAGCGCATTTTTCCTTTCGATAACAAAGTCCAAATGCCACTATTTCATGGTCACTATTCCCTAAGCCTCCAGTTACCTTTATATCTATAATGCGCTCCACAATGTTAGATATTACCAGATCCAACAGAGCTCCTTTTCTAGTAGGAACCTCAACCACCTGTGACCACCTGTGACCACCTTCTAGTAGGAACCTCAACCTCAACCACCTGTGAGAGAAAATTATCCTGCAGCAAATTCAGGAACTCATCGCCTTTTTCTGTGATGGCAGTTCCACCACACCAATCAATGTCAGGGTAATTGAAGTCCCCCATAATGAGCACACTCCCCAAACTTGCAGCCCTTGCCAACTGCATATGAAGTTGACTCACCTCCTCTCTGCTAGCATTTGGCGGCTTATAGCAGACACCAACAATGACATTACCCCCTTTCCTGTTGCCTAATTCCACCCATATTGCTTCCACTTTAACATCCATATCACCAGTTATCTCTTTGGCTATAAATTTGGCTTTAATTCTTTTTTAACATAAACACATACTCCTCCCCCTTTCCTTTTTTTTCTGTCCTGCCTAAACAAGGCATATCCTTCTATATTTACAGCCCAGTCGTGAGAACTGTTCAACCATGTTTCTGCTATACCTATTACATCATACTTTTCATACAATGCCATCATTTCCAATTCTCCCATTTTGTCAGCCAGGCTTCTCGCATTTGCAAACATTTAGATTATGATCCTGTAATTTATTAGTACACTTTAATACACATGCCTCCCTATCCCCTATGCTAGCCCCACCCCCCTTACCGCCCACCACTGGCCTATCTACACCCTGCTATCCTCCTGGGCTATCTATCCCAGTGAGACTGCTAATACCCTCCCCCCCAAAACCTAGTTTAAAATCTCCTCCAACCCTCTAGCCATCTTCTCCCCTAAAACAGCTGCACCACCATCAGTGAGGTGCAACCCATCCCTACTAAAGAGCCTGTAGCCGACAGCAAAGTCTGCCCAGTTCTCAATAAACCCAAACCCTTCTTCCTTACACCACCCTCTTAGCCACGCATTAATGCTCCTTAACTCCCGCTGTCTCCCTGGCTTAGCACGTGGCTGCGGTAGTATTTCTGAAAACACTACCCTGGAGGTCCTTGCTTTTAACTTGGCCCCTAGCTCTCGGAAATCATTTTTAAGGACCTCACCTCCACCTCTAACTTTGTCATTGGCACCAATGTGAACCAAGACCGCCGGGTCACACCTGGCCCCACCCAATAATCCTGTCTACAACGATCCACCACCAGGGGGGGGGGAAAAAAAAATCCGAACCCTAGCAGACCAGGCAGGCCACACAGTTTATCGGCACTAATGGGTCTTGGCCGGATTACACCAAACTAATCTACTTCCTTATACATGGTCCCCTACCACTCCCTACCACTCAAGTCAGTTGGAATAGGATGGAATTGTCCATTTTATTCACAACAGATACATACAATAAATGTATTATTAAATAGAAAATTCACACCCCGCTCGTGTCCGTGTGTCTAAACTCTTGGCCATAAAGAGTGTGAATGATCTTTTTCTGATCTTTTTACAAATTGTGAAATGTTCCTATCTTGGACTTAATGTTTCATTTATTTTTTCTGTCGTCACATAACGATCAACATCCCATTCTACTCCTCACCATTGAGATGTTTCTACGAATACTTTGAAGATATGTCTATAATGATCACATTGTATAATACTAAAACAACTAGCCACACGGTCATTTGGGAAGAAGGTCCTTGGTAATGGAGATCAGGAGCCCAGGAGTTACTGTTGGGAGCTGCAGAGCTGACCTGGGTTTTAATTCAGTCTCAATTCCAAAAATCAAATGTGGAGCCAACAAGAAACTGCTCATATTCTACGTGACACCAATCATGGCCACGGAGGGATCATGTTCCTGGTTATTTTCAACAAGGAAAAGGTAAACAATTCATGTCAGAGGTGGCCTTATCCAAAGCTCTCTGGGCCTATTAACAATACACCATTTCGTCTCCAAGCTTTCTCCTGTCCCCCTCAACTTCAAACTGGTTCTCCTGGTCTTAAAGTTCACAATTTTATTTAAAACCATGAGATCTGTATAGTGTTCCTACAAACATACTCAAAACGTCCACCTAGGGTAGGGAGAGGAGAAGCTCACGACAACCATACACGCGGGGGGGAGCCGTGGTGATTCTGCCGTGAGTTACTATCACTTCCCTGTAAGGGTCTTGTTTCCCTTAAATACTCCCACTCCTCCATGGAGAAATAGATGAAACATCCTCCACACCTTATGGCAACCTGAACACACAATTTTACAGTCACCACCCAGACATAGAAACGATTATCATCCCACTGTTACTAAACGCAATCACGATTGGGGGACACAACCCCCTCTCCATCATGCAGTGAATGAATGTTTTGGAGATGAGTCCAGGATCTTCGTTGGCATTTTCCTTCTGTATGACGGAGCGAGACGTGACTGGACGGACACAGTTGGGTAAGATATGGAGCCTGCATGACCTTCCACATACAGTCCGTGCAGCTCGTAGGACGACCAAATCCCCAAGACTTCTTCATAAAAGTAGTCCTGGGGTATTGGGAGGATAGGTTATCTCTTTACAGGGGAAGGGGCCCTAGCTAATACGGAGCCCCCTGGCCCCAAGAGAAAATAAGACTATCACACACAAAACACACACCACAAATATCAAACACAAAAACACCACAACAAAAACAAAAAAACTTACAACAAAACCACAACACACCCCCAACACACACAATCACAAAACACAAAAAACAACAACAACAGGCAAAAATTACAAACACACACAAACAAACAAACACAACAAAAAACAAAACAAAATAAAATCAACAACACTAACACCAAACAAAAATCAAAAAAACACAAACAAACACACAACAACAAATCACAATTATCAACAATACCACAACAAGGGAGGGAACAAACAAACAAACATCACCAACACACAAACAACACACAAATCAACAAAACAAAAAAAAAAAACAAATCAAACATCAACAAAAAAAATCACAACCAAATCACAAAACAATCAACACAAACCAACACACACAACCCCACAATCAAAAATATCACAACAACACAACCAAACCACACAACCCACACAACAACGCAAAACAAAAAAACTCAATCACATGCACAACACATACCAAAAAAAACAAACATAAATAAACAAACAAAAATCAACAACAAACACAAACAAAACAACCAAAAATCACACACAAACCACAAAACAAACAAAACAAACCAAAAACTATCCCCAACTCAACACACATCAAATACACAAACAAAAACAACACACAAACACAAATAACAAAACAAGTCAACAAATCCAACAAAAAACATCAAAAACATCAAAAAAACAACACACAAACATACAAAAACAAACACAAACAAACAACTAACAACAACAAACACTAAAAAACAACAAAAAAACACACAAACAACACAATCACACAACAATCATCAAACAACAACAACCAAAACAAACCAACCAACAACATCATAACTTCAAACCAAAATATCACACTCATACAAATACAACACAGCACAAACATAAAACCAGCATCACGACAAAAAAAAATAAGGACAAATAAACCAAAAATGAACACAAAACCAAACCACACAACAAAATCAAAAACAAAAACACAAAACATAAAACAAAATCACAGAAAAACAACAAAAAAAATCAAAAAAAATAAAAACATAACAACAGATCAAAACAAACAACAAAAACAAAACAACATCACAACAACAAAACAAACCTCACCAACACAAGAAAAAAAAAACTATCACAAACACAAAACAAAAAAAAAACAAAACACCACAAAACACAACACAACAAAACAAACACAAACAAAAAATCAATCTACAATAACTCAAAACAAAACACATTCACAAAACACCAACAACAAACATCACAACACAACAACACACAACAAAAAACAAAAACCACCAATAATCAAACAACACAAACAACGATCATCACACAAACAACTCTATGGACAGTAGGTAGAACTATTCCAAATATCCCCACCCCTGCACCACTCACAGAGCCCCTCACCTCCCAGTCAGCAGGTGGATAATCCCAGTGTGAGATTCAGGATTCTCTCATTCAGATGGTTTTTATCCTTGTTCCCCATCACTGGGCCAGTCGCTTCCTCTGAGATCCCCATTAGGTCCTTGTGGGTGGGATTAACCCAGCAGATTATCTATAATAATACCGTACGATTACTGATAATATACAATAAATACAAATTTAATTTTTCCTTCTCGCAGATTTTCAAGAATAAATAATAAACGTAAAACAATAGAAATCTGTTTAAAAGAAGCTAAAGTGAAACAAAATGACTTTTTCATATTTTTAGAGTTTCCAAGAACTTGATCCCTTTCATATTTCGTCGTGCCCTGTAAAGCGCACTCCTAGTTAGTTTACATTTCCTCTCTCTTTGCGCTCAGCCCCTCCCAGAAGCTGAGGCACAGTTATAGACAGGGAGCCTGTGCAGGGGAGATGAACCGTGTCTCTAAACAATGAGCTACAGCCAATATAATTTATCCCGTGGCTCTGGTAGCTGTCATCAATACTTATATAAGATTTTCTTTCAGCTGTAGGCATTGAAGGGGAGGGTGTGTGCGTGGACTTTGGAATTGATTAGACATTGACATTGATTGATTAGACATTTGGGAGTTAAAGGGCATCTATAGTGAAAAAAAAACACATTTCCCCTTGCAAGTTAAATTCATGTACTCTGTGCTGCCTTAATCCTATCTCTGTCAGTGACTCTGTTTTTCCATGGTGTCAGATCTCTGTGTAGCAATCCCCCCTTCCCCCTCCCTCTGTACCTCTCTCCATGTCTCAACTCCGACTAACCGACAAGCTTATCATGTGCAGTAGGGAGTTAAAGTTCAACATCCTGAAAAAACCCACCCACGCACAGTGGCCAATAGAAAGTAAGCTATCCTGGAGACACGGAAGAAGGAAACATTACAGTTTACGATCTCTCTTTGTGACCATCATCAATCAGTGAAAACTATTAAGAAGGGGGGTCAAGTGCAGCCTTATATCTACCATCAAAGCTACCTCTCTCCCTGCTAATGCTCTTATCTCTATGTTTATTACAGAGCAGGGAGGGGAGGGATCACGTCACAGGGATTTGATTGACAGTCCAAGTAGGAGTAGAGGAATGCAATCACGTATTCTTCTAACTGGTGTATCTCAGGACAGAGAGGGAATCTGAACAAAGTGAAGACACTCTGGGGGTTGTGGGGAATTATAGAACACATGGAAAGGAAGAAAAAAAGTTCATTTTCTCACTATAGATGCCCTTTAAGTTTAACATACACTACTTGGATATTAGAAGTTTGTTTATACACAGATGTCTAATCTATCTACAAAATTCCTAGCCAGACGGAAACATCTCAAGGCAAAACCACTGCTTGTAAAATGCAGTCTTTAGACATTAGATAGATTATTGTCTACGCCTAGTCTATCTGTGTAGGGTCAGCATTAGATGCAGGCACAGTAAATGTGGCCATGCACATGTATCATTTTCAGAAAATACCATGGGATCCAACGGGAATTACTGAACATCAGGTATGTGTATGGATAGGTCATAATGCCGAAGAAATAGAACAGTCAACAGTGTATGCGCTGTGCAGACTATATAATGAATAAGATAAGGAAATCTACGGGACTGCGCTGTACGGGATATGGAATACCTACCTCCCCTCTCTGGGAATTGTCTCCATACATTATAATGTAGATAGAACATTCACCTACCTACCTCCCCTCCTGGAATTGTCTCCATACATTATAATGTAGATAGAACATTCACCTACCTACCTACCTCCCCTCCTGGGAATTGTTCCATACATTATAATGTAGATAGAACATTCACTACCTACCTACCTACCTCCCCTCCCTGGGAATTGTCTCCATACATTATAATGTAGATAGAACATTCACCTACCTACCTACTCCCCTCCCTGGGAATTGTCTCCATACATTTAATGTAGATAGAACATTCACCTACCTACCTACCTCCCCTCCCTGGGAATTGTCTCCATACAAAATGTAGATAGAACATTCACCTACCTACCTACCTCCCCTCCTGGGAATTGTCTCCATACATATAATGTAGATAGAACATTCACCTACCTACCTACCTCCCCTCCCTGGGAATTGTCTCCATACATTATAATGTAGATAGAACATTCACCTACCTACCTCCTCCCCCTCCCTGGGAATTGTCTCCATACATTATAATGTAGATAGAACATTCACCTACCTACCTACCTCCCTCCCCTCCTGGGAATTGTCTCCATACATTATATGTAGATAAACTATCCACCTCCTACCTACCTCCCTCCTGGGAATTGTCTCCATACATTATAATAGTAGATAGAACATTCACCTACCACTACCTACCTCCCCTCCCTCCTGGAATTGTCTCCATACATTATAATGTAGATAGAAACATTCACCTACCTACCTACCTACCTCCTCCCTCCCTGGGAATGTCTCCATACATTATAATGTAGATGGAACATTCACCTACCTACCTACCTACCTCCCCTCCTGGGAATTGTCTCCATACATTATAATGTAGATAGAACATTCACTCACCTACCTACCTACCTACCCCTCCCTGGGAATTGTCTCCATACATTATAATGTAGATAGAACATTCACCTACCTACCTACCTCCCTCCCTCCCTGGGAATTGTCTCCATACATTATAATGTAGATAGAACATTCACCTCACCTACCTACCCCCTCCTGGGAATTGTCTCCATACATTATAATGTAGATAGAACATTCACCTACCTACCTCCCTCCCTCCCTGGGAATTGTCTCTATACTATAATGTAGATAGAACATCACCTACCACCTACCTACCTCCCCTCCCTGGGATTGTCTCCATACAATAATGTAGATAGAACATTCACCTACCTACCTACCTCCCCTCCCTGGAATTGTCTCCATACATTATAATGTAGATAGAACATTCACCTACCTACCTACCTCCCCTCCCTGGGAATTGTCTCCATACATTATAATGTAGATAGAACATTCCCTACCTACCTACCTCCCTCCCTGGGAATTGTCTCCATACATTATAATGTAGATAGAACATTCACCTACTCTACCTCCCTCCCCTCCCTGGAATTGTCCCATACATTATAATGTAGATAGAACATTCACCTACCTACCTACCTCCCCTCCCTGGGAATTGTCTCCATACATTATAATGTAGATAAACATTCACCTACCTACCTACCTCCCCTCCCTGGGAATTGCTCCATACATTATAATGTAGATAGAACATTCACACCTACCTACCTACCTACCTCCCCTCCCTGGGAATTGTCTCCATACATTATAATGTAGATAGAACATTCACCTACCTACCTACCTCCTCCCTGGAATTGTCTCCATACATTATAATGTAGATAGAACATTCACCTACCTACCTACCTCCCCTCCTGGGAATTGTCTCAACATTATAATGTAGATAGAACATTCACCTACCTACCTACCTCCCTCTGGGAATTGTCTCCATACATTATAATGTAGATAGAACATTCACCTACCTACCTCCCCCTTCCTGGGAATTGTCTCCATACATTATAATGTAGATAGAACATTCACCTACCTACCTCCCCTCCCTGGGAATTGTCTCCATACATTATAATGTAGATAGAACATTCACCTACCTACTACCCCCTCCCTGGGAATTGTCTCCATACATTATAATGTAGATAGAACATTCACCTACCTACCTACCTCCCCTCCCTGGGAATTGTCTCCATAATTATAATGTAGATAGAACATTCACCTACCTACCTACCTCCCCTCCCGGGAATTGTCTCCATACATTATAATGTAGATAGAACATTCACCTACCTACCTCTCCTCCCTGGGAATTGTCTCCATATATTATAATGTAGATAGAACATTCACCTACCTACCTACCTACCTCCCCTCCCTGGGAATTGTCTCCATACATTATAATGTAGATAGAACATTCACCTACCTACCTCTCCTCTGGAATGTCTCCAACATTATGTAGATAGAACATTCACCTACCTACCTACCTCCCCTTCCTGGGAATTGTCTCCATACATTATAATGTAGATAGAACATTCACCTACCTACCTCCTCCCCTCCCTGGGAATTGTCTCCATACATTATAATGTAGATAGAACATTCACCTACCTCCCTCTCCTCCTGGGAATTGTCTCCATACATTATATGTAGATAGAACATTCACCTACCTACCTACCTCCCCTCCCTGGGAATTGTCTCCATACATTATAATGTAGATAGAACATTCACCTACCTACCTCCCCTCCCTGGGAATTGTCTCCATACATTATAATGTAGATAGAACATTCACCTACTCCTACCACCTACTCCCCTCCCTGGGAATTGTCTCCATACATTATAATGTAGATAGAACATTCACCTACCTACCTCCCTCCCTGGGAATTGTCTCCATATATTATAATGTAGATAGAACATTCACCTACCTACCTACCTCCCCTCCCTGGGAATTGTCTCCATACATTATAATGTAAGATAGAACATTCACCTACCTACCTACCTCCCCTCCCTGGGAATTGTCTCCATACATTATAATGTAGATAGAACATTCACCTACCTACCTCTCCTCCCTGGGAATTGTCTCCATACATTATAAGGTAGATAGAACATTCACCTACCTACCACCTACCTCCTCCCTGGGAATTGTCTCCATACATTATAATGTAGATAGAACATTCACCTACCTACCCTACCTCCCTCCTGGAATCGTCTCCTACTATATGTAGATAGAACATTCACCTACCTACCTACCTCCCCTCCCTGGGAATTGTCTCCATACATTATAATGTAGATAGAACATTCACCTACCTACCTCTCCTCCCTGGGAATTGTTCCATACATTATAATGTAGATAGAACATTCACCTACCTACCTACCCCTCCCTCCTGGAATTGTCTCCATACATTATAATGTAGATAGAACATTCACCTACCTACCTCTCCTCCCTGGGAATTGTCTCCATACATTATAATGTAGATAGGACATTCACCTACCTACCTACCTCCCCTCCCTGGAATTGTCTCCATACATTATAATGTAGATAGAACATTCACCTACCTACCTCTCCTCCCTGGAAGTGTCTCCATACATTATAATGTAGATAGACATTCCTACCTACCACTACCTCCCCTCCCTGGGAATTGTCTCCATACTTATAATGTAGATAGAACATTCACCTACCTACCTCTCCTCCCGTGGAATTGTTCCATACATTATAATGTAGATAGAACACACTACTACCTACCTCCTACCTACCTCCTCCCCCTCCTGGAATTGTCTCCATACATTATAATGTAGATAGAACATTCACCTACCTACCTACCTACCTCCCCTCCCTGGGAATTGTCTCCATACATTATATGTAGATAGAACATTCACCTACTCTACCTACCTCCCTCCCTGGGAATTGTCTCCATACATTATAATGTAGATAGAACATTCACCTACCTACCTACCTACCTCCCTGGGAATTGTCTCCATACATTATAATGTAGATAGAACATTCACCTACCTACCTACCTCTCCATACATTATAATGTAGATAGAACATTCACCTACCTACCTACCTCCCCTCCCTGGGAATTGTCTCTATACATTATAATGTAGATAGAACATTCACCTACCTACCTCCCTCCCCTCCCTGGGAATTGTCTCCATACATTATAATGTAGATAGAACATCTACCTACCTACCTCCCCTCCCTGTACTTACATTTCCCCGTCTTGTTCCTTGTCGCTCTCTCCCTTTCTCCGTCCTTCCTTCTTCAGCCACATAGGACCCGCCCCCTCCATAGCCTGTTCACCTTCCATTGGTTTATGTTCCATCTCTCTGTACAGCCCACTTCCGTCTGGCAGCCAATCTGTGTGTCTCTCACCTCCTACAGGTTTGATTGGTTGTCGACTCTGTACAAGCCTCTTTTTCCTGTCAGCCAATCAGTATTTCCCTCTTCCCTCTCTCAGCCAATCAGTGTCTCCCTTTTCCTCTCCCTCTTCGCAGCTGCAGACCAGCACACACAGTTATTGACTGTCAGTAGGCAGTGCAGGAGGATTGAGTTCAGTGTGTTAAAGTGGCCATACACCTGGGATTTCCATCGCAATGTGCCAACAGATCACATTGGTATCTGATCACATTGTATCTGTCACATTGGTATCGGATCACATTGGTATCTGATCACATTGGTATCTGTCACATTGTATCTGATCACATTGGTATCTGTCACATTGGCATCTGTCACATTGGTATCTGTCACATTGGTATCGGATCACATTGGTATCTGATCACATTGGTGTCTGTCACATTGGTATCTGCTCACATTGGTATCTGTCACATTGGTATCTGATCACATTGGTATCTGATCACATTGTATCTGTCACATTGGTATCGGATCACATTGGTATCTGATCACATTGGTGTCTGTCACATTGGTATCTGATCACATTGGTATCTGTCACATTGGTATCTGATCACATTGGCATCTGTCACATTGGTATCTGATCACATTGGTATCTGTCACATTGTATCTGTCACATTGGTATCTGATCACATTGGTGTCTGTCACATTGG
>JAACNH010001941.1:0-51377 GCA_019447015.1 Hymenochirus boettgeri
CGGTTCCGAGGGCTCTGTTCTGGACCCTGCTGTTATCTCTATACCATTTCCCTCATTTGGTTTTAATACCATCGTATTGCCGATGATAAGCAAATGCATTTTTTCCACCCCCCCTGCTTGTTCTGACACCCAGTCACGGCATCTCGACTGTCTCTTTGCTGTCTCCGCATGATGGTGCACTGATGACCTCAAAACTAAACCTGATTAAAACTGAACTAATAATTTTCCACTAAACTTGTCCTTTTCACCTTTTTCATTCTGTGGCAACACCCCATTTCCCTATTCGTCGGCACATTGCTTAGGGATCTATTATTGATTCCTCCCTCTCCTTTTCCAATCACATTAACTATGTTGCTTAAAACCGTTGCTTTTTTCGTAACATTGCGAACTCCGTAGATTCCTTCTCTTCCGACTGACTGCTATGCTTATCCTGCTCTCACTATCACGTCTTGGACTAGTGTAACCTTCTGCTTTCTGGGCTTCCGGCTCACAGCTCCCGCTTCAGTCCATATGCATTGTGTCGCTCTCTAACAATCGGAACTTAAAGCTCTCTGTGCCGCACATCTACCTGGCTCCCCATTAAACATTACTAAAAAATCCTTCTCTTACAATTAATCCCTTTGCTCTGGCTGCTCCTTATATTTCTTCTTGGTATTCATCACAGAACATCTTATACAGACCCCCACGCACACGCTTCCTCTCGCCTTAAACCTTTCTCTCTGGTGGCTCATGTGCCTCTGGAATCTATTCCCCTCTCTCTTCATCAAGGACACCTCAATAAACAAAGTTTAAATCTAACTCTTACCCTATCTCTCTAGAGCCAACAGCACAGCATAGGATGTGACACTGACCAGTTATTACTATGCACTTCCACCCGTCCTATGTTCTGTATGTTAACCACCTAATTACGATGTAAGCTCTACGGGACAGGGACCTCTTTTCCTCCTGTTACATGTTTCCAGCACTTGTATATTTAGTGATGCTCCAACTTATTTATATATTTATTAAGTGTCTTTTTTGTGACATCACTATACTTGCTACAGTACTGGTACCTAGGGGTCACTATAAACAAACAACACTACCAACTACCTCCCCCCCGACCTACATATTTGAATTAAATATCATGGTTTAGACACTGACATATTTTGTCTCACATTGATGTAAAACTGCAAATCACAATGCAACAATAAAAGTGTTCCTAGCAAATAGATCTAGATTGCACTCATAACACTCTGTGAACTCCACCCCCAGTAAGTCCTGTAACGATAGCCCCTGGTAGGGCAAGGGGGTGGGGCTAAGAGCCTGCCCTCTACACTACACGTTATAAACCATGTTGTAGCCTGCATGTTAATAAATTATGTTTTAAAATACTACCCCCACCCCCCAATGCTTTAAAATATTAAAGTAATGGTGCTTAAAGGCTGGTCCAACACAAGCAATAGACTCTACTGCTATACTAAATATTTACGATTAAAGGCGCAGTATCAGCTAAAAAAAACAATATGAGCCTTTTTAAAATGGCCCACTATTCCGAAAATAGCTCTTGTTGTTGGGACGATCCTTCTCTTTATTCTCATTTGCGGCGGGAAACATTTCTGATGGGGCAAGTTACGGTGGGAAAAAATTAAAGGGCGGCAGAATACAACTGGGAAATCCATGTTTAGTGGCAAACATTTTCTGGGAAATTGTAGAATGTTTAAAGTATAAATACTCACTGAAAAATTTTACATTTTCTGAAACACAATTTGAGAGTTAATGGTGGTTCTCAGTATTTACTCGTGCTGCTTTGTCATTAAATATTAATGTTAGTAAGTGTCCTAATTCACCCCCTACCTTTATCACTTGCTTCGTTAGTGTCTGCGACACTTATGATCTGCACAGACTCACCATGGACTCTGCTTAACATCTCCCTCCCCCATCCCACTCCCCCTGCCTCTTTTCTCTGCTGCTCCTCTTAAATGTCTGCAGAAAGTGTGCCGGCAGGCAGCAAACGGGTCAGGATGGGTCATAATTAGCATTCTGCTCTTGGAGTGCAGGTCTTTCCCTGTAAATGCTGTGATTGAAATGATGATTTCTCAAAATCTACAGCCCAGGTTTAAATCTGAAAAAAAGTTTTGAGGAGTGGGATTTGGCTGTAAAGAACCATTAATACAAAACCATAAATACCATAGGGGGGGGGCCTGGGGAACTCATGGTGTTACTGAGTGGTGTACCACCGTGGGCTTTGTTACAGTGTCTTGTTGTATAACACAACGATGTCTCTCTCACCCTTAGTAGTCAAATGCCGTCATGGGATGGGATATGTTGGCTGCCGAATAAACACAAACGGAATATTTGAGCTGTTCACTCAGGCCAGAATGGAGAGATCCTCTGCGGTGAAGCTGGTTTACAGATTCCTTATGCAGCTGTCACAGAGTTCAACGGGCTTTAAGGCAGAAGTATCAGACCCTGGTTCTTAGAACTTGTTTCCAACCCCTGGCGGGGCTATCGCCCTACTGGGAAAGAAGACGTCCTTTTAAATCTAAAAGAGAGCGAACCCTCTACATAACAACCCACATTACATGTCAAGGCTAACTATTCTCTTGTATGGGACCATACGGGCCTCAGAGAACACTTTTGTACAGTACGGGACAGGGAAAACAAAGACCTTTACGGGGGGGACAGGTACAATCCAGTGCATGACAGTTATACATTTAGATTGTGTCAAAGGGGAGTTTGAGTGGGAAATCATTATTCGTTAAAGTGTATTTATCTAAAATGGACATGATCCCAGGTCTTTCGGATAAAATCAATGGATTTCCATCCCTTGGTAGGTGAGTAGTGTTATGCCTGCCACATCTCAGTGGCTAACTATTGGTCTGCAAGACATAGATGGAGAACCATAAGGAGCGAGATTTAGGGTACACGGTTCGGCCAGTAGTGAGGTAAAGTATGTTTAGGGTGGCAGGCCCTTAAGGGACGGGCAAAAAAGTCTTTTGTTCCCTTGGTAGTGGAAATCAAAACTGGAACTTTAAGTATAGGGACCCCCTCGCGGGATGTATTCATTATGATGCAGTTGGCCAGATGAGTGATTACTAATGGGTTTTATGGGTTCATTTCATGTAGGCTAATTCACATTGAGCATTTTTTAAAGCAGGGGAACACTCGCGTTAATGCACACAAACTGACAGATATGCGGAAGTTTACAAAAAAGAGCTAGAACTACGGTGCCATTTACTACACTAATGACATTGCACAAAATGCAGCATAGGGACCGAGCCTAAAGTTGCCTGATCAGCCTTACACTACACAGAACAGTAGTTTATGGTGACAATACACCCAGCAATACTGATTGTACTAGGTATATCATTTGATCAGAATTGGCCAATAAAAAAAAAAGTATCAAATTGATTAGTCCAATACCTGATCCTTTACCATTGATTGGAAACTGTTGCGTGATTGGGCAGTAGTACGAATTTCATGAGACCATAACATTCATTAAGCCAGGATTTATAACTTGATATTATCTTTTAGCAATTGGTGAAGTATATCACATAGAAAGATCAAAACGGGTTTATTATTGATAAGGACGTGCACCCGCAGTAATACATCCGAGGGTTTCTAGGTAAGTTTATAGTAACAACTATTTCCCCTCTTTACCTCTATAATACAGAAGTAACTCCAAGCTGAGTTCATATATGGACATGATGAGGTTAGGATTAGAGGTGAAGAAACAGCAAATTTTGTTCAATAGCCGATATCTCCTGTTTTTTTTCCCTTTTTTTCGCCTTTACCAAGGTTCCATTCTGTTGCCCACTCTGTTTTTGAGCGATACCCGATTTCTCGCCTTTTATTTTTTCCCCTTTTTTTTGTTTTTTTGTCCTATATTTTTGGTCGTTTTTTCTTTTTGTGTTCTTTTTTCCGTCCGTTCCTCGTCAGCTCCTGACTCCGGGCTCCCTTTTCCTTACCAGTCATTTATCAGTGCCCGCGCCGCCTGGGTGTCATCCATTTCCCGCCGCTCGTCGCCTTGTGACCCGTCTCGTTTCGCCGTGATCTTTATGCTGCCCTTGTGCGCCGCGGGCAAACGGAGGCCCCGTGTGCTTGTGCTAGTCCTTCGCGTTCTGTGGCGTGTTGGGTGTGTGACCCCTTTCTTGACTACTCCTCCGCGTCGGTCTTTGGGCCCTCGTTTTCCCGACGCTCATGTCCAGTTCCCCAGCTTCTGCTCCGTGTCACTGCCCCTCTTTTTTGCCTCTGTCGTACTGTCTTTGGTTTTTCGTTGGTAGTATCCCCGGGGCTTCCCATTCTTTTTTTGGTGTTTGTCTGCTGGATGGTCCGCGCCCCCGCCTCGCCCGTCACAGACCACGGCCCCTGGTTTCGTTTCCATCGTGGACTTTTTGCGACGCAGTCCGCGCCTTCTTTTGCTGTTGAGCGTGTGCTTTTTTTTTATTGCCGCGCGCGCGTCTCCCTTTTTCTGCGTGGCGGCCTGTGTTCTCCACGGACTGTGCCACCATTGCCCGCGACCCGCCACGCGATACGGTCGTGCAACACGTTTTCACTGGAGCGTTGGTCTGGCGCGCGAGGATCGAATCTAGTGGCCCCGCGTGGGCTGTGGTGACCCACTGAACAGTACTCTTCTCCGAAGCATCCCCCTCTGCGTTTGCACTCGTGTTCTGTCGAGCCACGGTGGTGCACATTTGCCGCTTTCCCCTGTCTCTTATGCGCAGACGGACTTCATTGTAGCGCCCCTCCCTTTGGAGCGTCCAGTGTCTCCGATGGTTAGTGGTTGAAATCCCTTTCCTCAGACATGTCACTATCTCTCTTACCTTTCACTGTGTTTGCTTTCACTCTTTTTCTACGCCTGGTCGAGAGGGACGCTGTGACCACTGCTATCTCCCATTGGGTTCACTCTGTTCATAGTCTGCGCTTGTCGCCCTCCCGTTTTGTCACGTTGTTTGTCTTTTCACAGCCCCCACGATTTGTGCTACGGCATTTGCTATCGCCTGCGGCCTTTTTCTCCGTCCATTACCACTGTCACTTCGCCCTGTGACCCACAGTTGTTTTGGTTTTTTTTCCAGCCCCCTGTCGCAGCACTTGTTTTGTTCGCTTGTAGTGGGTTTGTCCCCCGTTTATTCGTGCTCACCTCGGGTTTAGGCCGTGTTCCGAACCTTTCTATCTATCTCTCTTTCCCGTTATCGTTGTTGCTCATCTCTTCATCTTTTTTTTTTCGCTCCCTCGCTCCTCCTTATTTCGCCTCCGCTCTTGTGTCGTTCCCCTCTGTCCTGGCATGCTATGTAGTTGTCCCTGGTGTACAGAGCAGCGCTTGCCCTTATCGTCCCACGCACTCCAGCCTCGTTCACCACCTTGTAGTTTTATTGTGTTTTATTTAGTGGATTGCTGTGTGTGTCAGTATTCCCCTGTTTCGTGTATTTCATTTGGTTTTTATCCCCGCCCTCCACCACACAACACCTTCCTCCACCCCACCTTTCCCGGTTCTCTAAACCAAACGAGTTTTTGTTCTTTTTTTTTTTTTGTCTTTCTTTTGTCCCCTCACCTGCCCAAATTCCTCCTACCGTTACACGCCCCGCCCCATCTTAACAAAGTGTTGCAGGGAGAAAAGAGGCAGCTCATATAAGTCCAACACAAAAAACAAATCCCCCCACAAAATCAAAGACAACCACAACTCAACCCCACCACCTTTTGCTCAGATGGTTTCCTGTCCGGTCTGACCTAGGCACAACCTTCACCACACCACTCGTTGCCTCCGAGCCCTCCGTCCCTACCCCATCCTTCTCGATTGCCTCTCCATGAGCACCACCTAACCCCCCCCCCCCTTGGTCCTACAATCTACCACAGTTTAGTGTTTGTGTTCGCCTGGCCCCCGTTTCTAGCGTTTTTACCTCCATTTCCGCAATGAAAAGCACGTGTCCAACCGCCAGCCCATGTTGTTGAGTGTGGGCCAGGTCTACTTGCCTTCGTAACCCCTCGTTTCGTAATGTGCCTGGCTTTTTTGTTCCCTCCCACATTGATATCCATTACAAATACCCTTAGATTAAATCACAGCATTGGTCACAGTGACCATTTGTCGTCGTGAGTCACCAGACCGCCCGATAAATACCTGTCACTATTCCAGTACGTGATTCACCCAATACAAAGGGACCAATAAACTCTTTGTTCCCACCGAACCAACTTGATAACAGGGCATAGTCCACCGCCTATAATCACATAACTTTTAACTCTCTACTACTGGCACTCACTCGTGTACCCCTATCATCTGGTGCTCATTCATGGTTGATTACGATACGTCTTTCCACAGACCACTTTGTGTTAACGCCCATCTGAATTGCGTCAGACGCTACATACTCACCATAGCCAACAATAGCCGGGAACGATGAAACAATTAGATTGTGTTTTTTTCAGCTAGATCCCTCCGGCTACCGTATGATTTCTGGACTAGGTGACCATGTAGAGAAAAATAAGTTTAAACGCAATTAAGACTTTCCACAAATCACACCTTCCCCCGTTCACCACAATCTACAACATCGCCTATAACTCTCAATGCTTCACAAGCATTGTACATGTCCCCGTAAGGTCTGGCTTGTCCCCTGTTCCCGTGGCGTACAAAAGACTCTGAGGGCCGTATGGCCGTAGGGTAAGAGAATAGTCATGCAGCTTGAATGTATGTGGGTTGTGCGTAGTAGAGGGATTCGCTCGTTTAGATTTAAAGGACGTCTCCTTCACTGTAGGAGATGAGCCCCGCTCAGGGGTTGTTAAACAAGTTTTAAGAACGGGTCCCTGATACGTCTGCCTTAAGCCCGTTGGAATCTTGTGGACAGCTGCATAAGGAACTCGTAAACAGCTTCAACACGCAGAGGATCTCTCATTCCTGTGATGCACAGCTTCAAATATATCCGTTGTTATTTGCAGCCAAATATCCACATCCCATGGACGGCCTTATATATAAAGAAGCGGAGAGAGACATCTGTGGTTAACAACAGACACTGTTAACAAACAGCCCGCGGTGGTATTGCAACCACTCAGTAACAAACATGAGTCAGGCTGATGGGGTATTATGGTTGTATTAAAGGGTATCTTTACCAGCAAGATCCCACTCCTCCAAAACTTTTTTCAGATTTTAAATCTGGGCTGGAGATTTTGAGAAATCACTATTTAAATCACAGGCATTTACAGGGAAAGACCTGTCACTCCAAGAGCAGAAATGCTATATATGACCCATCCCTGACCGTTTGCTGCCTGCCCAACACTTTTTCGCACATTTAAGAGGATCAGTCACGCGAGAAAAGAAGGCAGGGGGGAGGGAGGGGAGGAGATGTGTAAGCAGAGTCCATGGTGAGGCTGTGCAGAATACATAAGTGTCGCAGAACACTAAAAGAAGGCAGTGAGTAAGGGAGGGGGGGAATATAGGAGCACTTACAAACATTAATAATTTAATGGAACAAAGCAAGCACAGATAAATATCTGAGAACCACCATTTAACTCTCAAATGGTAGTTTCAGAAAATGTAAATTTCATGAGTATAGTGATACTTTAAACATTTCTACAATTTCCCAGAAAATGTTTGCCATAAACATGGATTCCCAGTTTGTATGCTGCAGCCATTTATTTTTCCCACCTGTAATTGGCCCCATCAAAAATTGTTTCCCGCGCAAGAAGAATAAAGAGAAGAGGATCGCCTCACAAACAACAAGAGCTATTTTGAATATTGGGCATATTTATATAAAGGCGTTATATTGGTTTTTTAGCGAACTGCGCCTTTAATCGTAAATATTTAGTATAGCAATGTAGTCTATTGCTTGTGGGACCAGCCTTTAAGCACCCGTACTAATATTTTAAAAGCAGTATTTTATCTATATTAAACAAATTTTACTGAGCAGGCGACAACAGTTTATAAACAGTGTAGTAGAGGGCAGGCCCTCTTAGTCCCCACCCCCTTGCCCTACCAGGGGCTATAGTTACAGGACTTACGGGGGGTGGAGTTACACAGAGTGGTATGAGTGCAATCTAATCTATTTGCTAGGAACACTTTTATTGTTGCATTGTGAATTTGCAGGTTTACATCAATTGAGGACAACAATTGTCAGTGTCCACACATATATTTATTCAAATAGTATGTATGTATGTATGTTTATTTAATAGCGCCCCTGAGGGACACAGTACTGTACAATATAGAATACAAAAAAGACAGTAAATAAATATATAATAAGTTGGAGCATCACTAAATATACAAGTGCTGAAACATGTAACATGAGGAAAGAGGTCCCTGTCCCTAAGCTTACAATCTAATAGGTGGGTAACATACACGATACATAGGAAAGGGTGGAAGTGCCATAGTAATAACTGGTGCAGTGTCAAACTCTCCTATGCTGGCTGTGCTCAGAGAGATAGGGTAAGAGGTTAGATTTAAACTTGTTTTTGAGGGTGTCTTGATGAAGAGAGAGGGGAATAGAATTCCAGAGGACATGAGCCACAAGAGAGAAAGGTTTAAGGCGAGAGGAAGAGTGTGAGTGGGGGGTCTGTATAAGAGATGGTTGTGATGAATACAGAGAAGAAATATAAGGACAGCAGAGCAAGGGATTTAATGTTAAGAGAAGGGATTTTGTAGATAATGTTTAATTGGGAGAGCGGTAGGTGGTGATTGCGGCACGAGGTTTTTTAGCCGATTCGTTAGAGAGCGACACAATGCAATATGGACTGAGGGGGAAAGCTGTGATGCAGGAAGACCAGAAGCAGAAGGGTACAATAGTCCAAAGTGAAGGATGAGAGCCTGGATAAGCATAGCAGTAGTCGGAAGAGAAAGGAATACGGATATTCGCAATGTTACGAAAAAAAAAGCAACGGTTTTAGCAACATAGTTAATGTGATTGGAAAAGGAGAGGGAGGAATCAAAATAATCCCTAAGCAATGTGCGACTGAATAAGGTAAATGGGGGGTGTTGTCCCACAGAAATAGAAAAGGTGGAAAAGGACAAGGTTTAGGTGGGAAAATGATTAGTTCAGTTTAATCAGGTTTAGTTTGAGGCAATCGTGCACACATCCATGAGGAGACAGCAAAGAGACAGTCGAGATGCGTGACTGGGGGTCAGAACAAAGCATGGGGGTGGAAAATGCATTTGCTTATCATCGGCAACAGATGGTAGTTAAAACCAAATGAGGGAAATGGTATAGAGGATGGAACAGCAGGGGGCAAGAACAGAGCCCTCGGAACCCAACATTAAGAGGAATAAGAGAGGGATGTTTTTTTGTCATATGACACAGAGTAGGTTGTTTGAGAGGTAGGATCGTAGCCAGGATTGCCGCTTCATTCTGGATGCCCATGAGTGAATAATTTGCATTAGGAGGGAATGATCAACCGTGTCGAAAGCAGAGGAGAGTTCGAGAAGGATGAGGATAGAAAAGTGGCTTTGGCTTTGGCAGTCGGAAGGTCATTAACAACTTGGCACAGGGCTATCTCCAGATGGAGTGCACAGACGAAACCCTGATTGCAAGGGGCCCAGTAAGTTATGAGAAATTAAGATAATTAGTGATACGGAAGAAGACGAGATGTTCCAGTAGCTTAGAGGCTATCGGTAGAAGAGAGACCGGCCTTAGTTAGCAAGACAATTAGGGTCAAGGGGGCTTTTTTGATATGGGTTTCCATGGGGTGTTTTAAGGAGGAAGGGTGAATACCAGATGACAGGGAGGTGTTGAATATTTGGTAAGTGTAGGGGTGACTGCCTGATTACAGTGCTCAGTAGGAAAGATGGCATGGTGAGAGGGGACATGAAGTGAGTGGACATGACCGACGCAGAGATGAGACCTCTGACTGGGTCACGGGACTAAAAGATTCAAGAGCAGTAGAGGGGGTGTGGTAGAAGAATCTGAGAGCTATGGTGAGGGTTAGAATCTGCATGCGGATGGACACTATTTTATTTATGAAGTAGTCCGTAAAGTCTTGGGGAGAGTGTGGAGAGAAAGGAGAGTCAGTGGGCGAGGGACGGAGAAGGAGTTAAAGATGAGAGAAAAGGTGGCGTGGGTTTGATTGTATTATCTATAAGCCTCTTATAGTATTTTGGTTTTGCTCCCGACAGTGCAGTGTTGAAGCATGGTAGCATAAACTCCTAATGGAGAAAGTCAGCCTGGGTACGACACTATGTAGAGGTAGAATCTTCTGTTAATGCAATAGAGTTCAAACAAGAACAAATGCAAAAAAATAAAAAATTTAAAGGGGCTTTTTTCCCTTTAAAAACATAGGCAGCCATTAGAGATACATTGGTCCTAGAATTCTTTGTGACATGAAAGGTTCTATTTAATACTGTTGATCATGCTCCGTTTTCGAACCGCAGAGACGAAACGCAGGTCTAAAAAAACTAAGGATCCAGCAGAATTTCCAAAATTATGTTGAAAAGTCAGAAATCAGTGAAGAATTTGGAAACTCGGTATCAAAATCCGATGGCAAAATGCAAAAAAAAAAAATCAGTTTGACATTCCGCAGATCCGGCCCTTGACGTGTTTCGTACAGGCCCTATGTGGGTTTTCGGTGGAGGCGTGTTGGCAATATCTTTTCCATTGGAAGATTTTATTTTTTTATAGTCTTTGCCAAGGTGGGCCAGTGCTCCTCTCCTTTTTATAGCAATGTGTTGTGAAGACTTCTTTACTGCAATGCACTCGTTTATTTCTAGTAAAGTCACCGCCCTTGCTTACTCAGAAACAGAATAATAGCGACTCTCAGCTTACAGGGAGCAATGTATTTCCACTGTACGGGTGTTGGATATGGGAGTGAAATAAGATTCACGACTAGTAACGCAGTGAACATTCTATGAAGCTCTGGAGCCTATCTGAGTTCTGGACATGTGATTCTCTTTCTTGGAACACCCAATAAATTCATCAGAAGCGAATTATGGTTTTACGATGGCAGGCAGGGCGTAACCTACCAGCTACAGAGAACTGCCATATTCCCGCCCACCCCAAGCATCTCCACACTCCCTGCAAAAGCGTTAGGAAAGTATATCTAAAGGGTACAATACCGGATTACTAATATATGATCCTATTATGGTGGAACGATACGGCAGTAGAGATATTTTTTGAACATTGTGCAAACTTTTGCATTGGCACACAAAACACCAATACCCTTTAAATCTACGGTCCATATTCGCCAACGAGTAGGCCACAAAAACAATACCCTTTATAAATCTACGGTCCATATCGCCAACGAGTAGGCCACCAAAACACCAATACCCTTATAAATCACGTCCTATAATCGCCAACGAGTAGGCCAAAAACACCAATACCCATTATAAATCTACGGTCCTATAATCGCAACGAGTAGGCCACAAAAACACCAATACCCTATATAAATCTACGTCCTATAATCGCCAACGAGTAGGCCCCAAAACACCAATACCCTTATAAATCTACGGTCCTAAATCGCCAACGAGTAGGCCACAAACACCAATAGCCTTTATAAATCTACGGTCCTATAATCGCCAACGAGTAGGCCCCCAAAACAAACAATACCCTTTAGAAATTACAGGTCCTATAATCGCCAACGAGTAGGCCCACAAAACACCAATACCCTTTATAAATCTACGGTCCTATAATCGCCAACGAGTAGGCCACAAAAACACCAATAACCTTTTAAATCTACCGTCCTATAATCGCCAACGAGTAGGCCACAAAACACAATAGCCTTTATAAATCTACGGTCCTATAATCGCCAAAGAGTAGGCCAAAAACACAATACCTTTATAATCTACGGTCCTATAATCGCCAACGAGTAGGCCCAAACACCAATACCCTTTAAAACTACGGTCCATAATCGCCAACGAGTAGGCCACCAAAACACCAATACCCTTTATAAATCTACGGTCCTATAATCGCCAACGAGTAGGCCAAAACACCAATACTTTATAAATCACGGTCCTATAATCGCAACGAGTAGGCCACAAAACACAAATACCTTTTAAATCTACGGTCCTATAATCGCCACAGAGTAGGCCACACAACACCAATACCCTTATAAATCTACGGTCCTATAATCGCCAACGAGTAGGCCACAAAACACCAATACCTTTATAAATCTACGGTCCTATAATCGCCAACGAGTAGGCCCCAAAACACCAATACCCTTTATAAATCTACGGTCCTATAATCGCCAACGAGTAGGCCACAAAACACCAAACCCTTTATAATATACGATCTAATGCACGAGTAGCCAACATCCTTATAAATCTACGGTCAATCGCCAACGAATCCAATTTATCTATCACCTCAGAGGCAATTTGCGAGGGTAGAATCTATTATGTTTTAACTTTTGTCAGCACTGAAAACAAGCTCTAATATACCCCCAGTATATAGGCAGGCATGTGGCTGTGAAGCTGTTTTTATCAGTTTTACTTGAGTTACTTCTTGGACCCCAGCAGAGCCAACTCAGACACATTATATTATATTACAGAGAGACAATCACCAAAAATTCACCCATAGCCAAATGTTTTAGTAGTTAAAGGGCAACTATACTAAACTATACTTATAAAAATGTCTTTAATATCTTAGATATAGGTAAATAGCCCTGAGGTGTGTTGTGTGCTGCATGACTTTGTAGTACTTGTTTGCTCAGGCTCAGTTCCCCTCCTTTTTAACCACTCCCCCTTCTTCTGAATAGACATTTTATGAAGACATGCATGCTCAGTAATCTATGGGGCAGCACTGAAAGAGGGGATTTCCCACATGACAAACGAACCAGAATTAAAGGGGAGATAAAGATAAAAAAAGATAATTTTCCTCCACAGTTGTGGTTTCTTTACTATGAAATCATAGTATTGTGTAAAAAATGGGGAAATATTGAGCATGTGCTCAGGAGAATAAAATATCATTGTCTGAACATGCAATGATGTTCTGCGGGGGGTGGTGGTTAGGAAAAGGGGCTTCTGAGGTTCCAAGTTAGCGGGAAGCTAGGCATACCGTATATACTCGAGTATAAGTCAAATTTTTCAGGCTTTAAAATTAGCCTGAAAACTAACCCCGACTTATACTCGGGTCAAGTCCTAATTTAGATCAAATTCTGCAATTACATGATAGTAACCAGTAGGTGGCGCTCTGTGTTAACCTGCATAGAAAGTTACAGGAGCTGATCTGCCTTTACACTTCCTGCTTCCTGTAGTCTGGCTCTGTATTCGGACTCACTCAGCACTGTCACTGGATGCTGTAAATGAGGGTCTCCTCAGTTTGGGGCAAAAAAAGTACAGTACAATGCAAAGGACAGCTTGAAACACACAACTCTCAGGTGACATTTTTAACTATTAGGGTCAGAGAATCCTTACTTTGATGGGGGTCAGAGGGCCCTTTACTTATGGGGGTCAGAGGGCCCTTTACTATATGGGGGTCAGAGGGCCCTTTACTATATGGGGGTAGAGGGGGCCTTTACTATATGGGGGTCAGAGGGCCCTTTACTATATGGGGTCAGAGGGCCCTTTACTATATGGGGTCAGAGGGCCCGTTACTATAGGGGTCAGGAGTTGTAAGTGATGGTAAGCTTAATTAAAAGTTTACTGAACCTTGCCACTCCACATGTTTAGAAAATGAAACCCCAACAACAAAGCATGCTGGGAGTTGTAGTTTCCAAACATCTGGAGTGCCAAAGAATTGGAGGTTACTGGTACTGGATTTGGCTATTACTTATGGGATTCTGTATGGGAATTCGATGTCCATTTAAAGGGCAACTAAAGCCTAAAAAAACAAACAGAACAGAAGGCAGTAGTGGTGATAATTTCTACCCTCGACTTATATCGAGTCAATCAGTTTTTACGAATTTTTCAGGTAAAAATAGGTACCTCGACTTATACTCGGATCGACTTATACTCGAGTATATACGGTACATAGGACATATAAGGACCAGTCAGGGAGATGATAAGCAATGAAAACCTGTCATCCCAGTCAAGAGGTTCCTAAAATAGTAAACGTGATTGACTATCCATCTCCATCTCCTATGGAAAAAAAACTATTACAAATATCACAAACTATAACTCCACCTAACAGGGTGTACAGGCAACTAGATAGTATCTATCATATAGCCTCATAATGAGATTATTATTATTAACTGGGGGGAAGTCAATAGGCTGGATAGAGAAGAAAACCCCAATAAGAAATGTGGTGGGACGTTCCACCTCTAGGGACTTGTGGCTTCTTGAGAAATGGACCTTAAATATTCTGATTTAGTGACCAGCTTGGTCAATACTTATGGAAAAACTGAACTGATTCTTATCTGACGCTCAAAACCTCTGAAATCTGAATAACAGAATTCTGTAGAAAGATTACCTAATGATGCCATGTTTAGCCCTTAGCAGTAGATAACCCAATGATGACCATGTTTAGCTCTTAGCAGTAGATGATCATGTTCCTCTCACAGCCTTATATGCTTTCCTTTATTTCCAATAGTTGAATCCATAATGTACCATGTGCAATGAGGAAGAACAAAGCTTTTAAAAAAACTCTTTAATGCCTCTAAGTTAATATTTGTCAGCGGTCAATAATTTTTCTGCTTTATGGTTGGTTGATCAGTAATAACGGAACGATAGCCTTCCTCTGAGCTGTCTCTTGGTAACAAAACCTTAATTTAGGAAAGATATCACCTTGGTCAAGCTTCCAGCCATCTGTTCATCTCTGGTTTCACAGATCAAGTCCCTTCCCACTGAGACCTTTCCTCACTGCTTATGCTTGTCAGGCAGATAGACAGAAGCATTTTCTTGGAGTGCAATGCCAATTTAAAGGAGAACTATAGTGCATATAAAGTTTTTTCACAAAAGTAATATGAAAAGTACCGGGGAAGGGAGGTAGGATTAGTAATTTCTACTTCCAATATCATTTTATGAGCAGCGTGTTGAAAACTTCTTCTGCCAGGCTTCCTGGGCTTTAATACAGGAAGGCCCAGGGCCCTAAAGCAGACATTCCACCCTGCCAAACTGGCTTCCGGGCAGGGTGGGGAGAAGGAGGCGTGGCCGAGTGACGTGATGTCACTAAAGGGGCGGGGTGGGCGGAGTCAAAGGAAGGGGCAGTTACGCCCTAGCCACGCCTTAACGTGACGTAAATTACGTCCGTTAGCGGCGTGGCTAGGGGCTAACTGGCCCTTCTGACATAATTTACGTCACATAGGAGGTGTAGCGAAGGCGTTCCGGAGGCGGACTCAGGTGGGTCGGGTCACGGGAGTTTGGGGTGTTAAAATCGGGAGATTCCTGCGACTCCCGGAAGGGGTGGGATGTCTGCTAAAGTTGACCATACACTCTAAAGATAAAGGGTAATCCCGCTGGGGCAAGACATGGTTTACCATTATCGTCAGTGGGTAGGGGCTCTTCACGGCCGATCGAGGAGACGATCATACACACACGTACCAACAGGTTCCTATATCGCGTATGGAGACGGGCGGGTACGTGTGTGTGGTCCCCACAGCATGTGTGCTGACAGATACCAATGTGATCTGTTGGCACACATGCTGTGGAAATCGCATGTGTATGGTCACCTTAACCTGGCGATGAGAAACTGTATGTGCTTTAGGTCCTCAATGAAACAATATTGGGAGGTGACGAGGTGGGATGGACATCAATCCTTCCCCAGGTACTTTTCATTTTTAAAAACTTACTTTTTACAGTATAGTTGTCCTTTAAAGCCGCTTTGTTCTAGATAACAAGGGAATAGCAAATACCCACAAAAGTTCTGTGGCTGTTATGGCTGTAAAGACAGGTGTAGCAATCCATAATCCGTGCTCAGATTGTGATTCCCTATGTTCTTTTCTAGAGGGCTTATATTTACATATTATGTTAATATGTATATTAGTTGCTTTTGCAGCAGCTGACTGCGTTAAGAGCTGCACCCACATTTCCCCACCATTTCCCAGTGCAAATGGTCGGAGGATCTACGCCTCTTCTTTCCTCCATTCTATATTTCTTTTCTTACAGTGTGTATTTTTGCCCTCTTTTTTTTTTTTGCGTATCACTCTCTAATGGAACATGCTCATTCTGAGGGTGTAAGGGAGATAGGATTTTAAAATTCTGCCTTTAGAATCTGGGATTGTTACAGTGGTGTAACTACAGCCCCCACGACAGCAGGGGGCCCGGGGGCTAAGAGGGCTGTGCGCACCTTTACTAAAGTACGCTATCTGTCATTGGCCATAAATGGTCACACACCTCCCGACTGTCTCCATAATTATGCATGGGGGGTTATTCAGGGGACAGCTTAAAGTACCAGGCTTATATCTGTTGTATTCAATTAGATCAACGGACTTGAAATGTAGTTCTTGAAGACGTTCGTAGTCATCCGATGGCTTTCTCAATTCAGAAGACTTGTACAAGAATCTGTGGCAATTAGTACCCTGGAAAATCCCAATTAGCATATCACTTGGGATTTTCCAGGGTACATAATTGCCACAGATTCTTGTACATTCCAGGGTACATAATTGCACCAGATTCTTGTAAAAGTCATTCTGAATTGAGAAAGCCAGTCGGATGACAGCGAAACGTCTTCAAGAACTACATTTCAGTCCAGTTGATCTAATTGAATACAACAGATATACCATGACCTGGAGAATGAGATAGAACCTCACAGCATACCAGGCTTATAGCAATTTGGTCATGGTGGCTCATGGTGGTAGTTTGTCAGTTGCAGGATCATCCAGTGGTGAAGTTGTTAACTGCAAACACTGACCCGTCCAATCTCCATGTTAAATGCAGTCGCGAGTATCGCAATGCTGAGGAGAGAGGTCGTGCGTCGGCAGTGCCTCTGGTTTTTTGCCCCCCCCCCACTTTACCGATATTAGGCAAACTCGATCTGATTAGTTCATATTATATGGCAGCCTTAAGTGGCTAGGCCACACTGCAGTCTTTTAACGTGTTATTCGATTGCATGTTAAAAGCGCACACTAGGTGCGCTGCCGTGCACTGCGACGCTAATCCCAGCGCACGGAAACGCAAGGCTTGCGTGCATGTGTCCAGTCTGCTACAAAAGTGGTATAGTGTGGCCTCAGCCTAAAGTGGGTTCACACAGTAACGATAAAGCCCCGATACCGTCGAATCCGACGGTATCGGGGTTTATCGTTAGGGTGTGACCTTCGTTTTCGAACGAGCTCTTATAGAGGAGTCAAGCGCAGCTGATGGAAACACACAGTCCGGGCGTTCTCCCTATGTGTTCATAGGGGACGCTCAGGACTGTGTGTATGCAGATCTTTGAAAGATGGCAGACAGGATCTTGCAGATCCTGCCTCTCATCTTTCACTGATCTGTACGTGTACCAGCTTAACTCCTAATCCCACACCATAGCCAGTGTTAGTAAAGAGCCAGATTTCTTGATATTGATCTATGTACCATGTCCATGTTACACAGGGAGGCCAGGGCTTAAGGAGACACTGAGAAGAAACCAGTTCAGCACATGGACAGACGGACCAATGGGATCACCAGGCAGGGGGATATCACTAGTAATAAACAGGCATTTTACATGGAATGTTGTGTTGATTGTTGATCCATCCATGCACCGTAGTTTCTGTGTACTTGTACCAAGGAATGTGGGTTAAAAGGTACTAAAAAAAACCCCACAAGTACAATGTGTCTGTATCCACTTTTTCTACGTTCTCACGACTACTGTGCGATCTGGTCAAGAATGGTTTTGATTTTCAAAAGCAGTCAGGATCAACACACATACATAGGGGCTGATACAATGAGAGGTGTAAAAGTTGTCCATGCAACCAATCAGATGTATTCTTTTTTACCCTGCCACAGAGTAATAGCAATCCAAACTTTTACAACTTTACAGCATCAGCTCCTTATGAATGTGATATGGGAATTCCCATCATAACCAGCTGATTGCAAACTGAAACATGCATCAGTGTTGCCTTTAGCCATTGCGGGACCCCAACACACACCAGTATAAAGAATTAAGAGAAGAAAATAGGGCATCTCTACAAAAAAATGGGTTATTTTAAATTGACAATAAACTGGAAACTGTAATTCTTCTCAACCACCTCTGTATAATTCTTTTGTTGATCTGCCCCCTATTTCTTTAGATATCCAATCTAAAACTTCTATATTTCAGATGTCAATCAAGTTCCTTGCTCTCAAAAACTATTCTTCTGTGAGTAGTTGTACTGAGCTAGAATGGTGACAGAGTTTTGACAGTTGGAATGCTGTATGCAGTATGCAGGCTTGACAGTTGGTTTGTGGGGAAAAGTCAGGGCGATGGAAGTGGGAGTGGTTAAAAGAGGGAGGGGGGATGCTGCTCCTAAACAAAAACTGTGCTGGATTGAAGACATGCAGCAACACACGCAACTCAGAGTAAGTGCACTTACATGTATTCAGTGTAGATTAGGATGACGCAAAGTCATTTTTTCAGTATAGTGTCCCTTTAATGAAAAGAACCTAGATCAGGAAGGAGTGGCAGAACAAAGAAATCCCTCCTATTTGGTAACATTACCATTGTATGGAAGCATTTCCAAGAATGAACTGTAATAAGTCCACTGGTTCTGGAAATCACTGCAAAATTTTTTTTGGGTTGGATCTTGTTTAGTCTCATTTTCAGGGCCCTACACGCAACAAACCTCATTAAATGATATCAGGATATCCCTGTTGGCCGACCATTGGACTGTGTGTGGCATTTGTCGGATGTTGGTCGTTTTTGTCTTATCGGTGCTGTTTTCGCCTGGTCGCCTTGCTGCCTGTTCTCTGTTTGTGGATGTGATTCAGTCTTATCTGTTTGAATTCCTACTTCTTTGGAATACTTGGATAGGATGTGCTTTCCACCTTTCTCTATAGTGGTTCGTTTCCCGTTCTCGAGTTGTCCGTTTTTCGGCTTTTTGCCTTGCCTGCCTACTCGACCATACACAGGTCGTCTTTGTCCTTCTGCGTTACGATGTAACCAGTAAGTGGCTGATGTGTAAACGACTGTGTTAGCTGAGTTGGGCTGTGCCTTTACACTTCCTGCTTCCTGTATTCTGGCTGCTGGACTCAATAGCACTGTCACTGGATGCTGTAAATCTAATGGGTCTCCTCAGTTTGGGGCAAAAAACAGCTGCTAGTGCAATAGACACAGTCAAGGAAGAAAAACACTCTCGGGTTTAAATTGGGGTCGAGTCATATATGGGGGTGAGTTCCCTTTTCTATATGGGGTCAGAGGGCCCTTTACTATATGGGGTTCGGAGAATTTAAATGATGGTAAACTTATTTAAAGTTTACTGAACACGCGCAACACGACAACATAAAACAACCAAAGCATGCTGTGTTGTAGTTTCCAAACATCTGGAGTGCCAAAGAATTGGAGGTTACTGGTACTGGATTTGGCTATTACTGTATGGGATTCATGTATGGGAATTTGCTGTACATTAAAGGGCAACTAAAGCCAAAAACAACCAGAATCAGAAGGCAGTAGTGGTTAATTTCCACCTCGACTAACTTGAGTCAATCAGTTTTTACAAATTTTCAGTGTAAAAATAGGGACCTCGACTTATACTCGGATCGATTATACTCGAGTATATACGGTAATAAGGTTTTTTATTATGGAGTCATATTTGTATGGATTAAAGGACATCTTTACTAGGAATTTCTTTTTTGCAATTTCCCATTACTGGAAACTTTAATTCTTACCAACTATCACTGTACCGTTTTTTTTGTAGACCTGTCCCCCTATTTCTCCAATCTGAAGCATCTTACATTTCAGCTGTCAGTCAAGAACCTTATCATCATAAACTCTTCTGCTGTGTGCAGTTTTGCTGAAACTGAAATAGTGAGTTAGATTATTTGAATTCATTTTGTGAAATTCCCAGTTGTGACTCAAAGTGATTACTGAGCACGCTTGACTTTCAGAAAGTCATGTCAGATGGAAGGGGAAGTTGATTGGGAGGAAATACTATGGCTGAGCAAAACAAGTACTGGATCAAAGTCATGCAGCAACACACACCTCAGGCAAGGGGCATAGATTAAGATGAGGCATAGTCATTTTTCCATGTCTTTACGTGTGATTTCCCATAAATGAAATCAAAGATTTCACAAAAATTCCTCAGCTTTGCAGATTGTTGGATACAATGAGATAGATCCCATTTACTGGATATTTTAGTGAATAATGTGCCCTCACCGGTTTATTCTAAGGATATTCAAGGTCACCTTTTATAAAGATCACAAAAGGTGATCTAGGTTTACATTTTAGTTGGGGGGTACATTAACCTTATAACCCACATGTTTGCAAGTGGGAATATTAGCTGCAACCCCCACCCAATTATTTAACCCCCTAGAGGTTTCACACAGACTTTTACTGTGTCACTTCATAAGGTAGGAAAGGGAGGATACACCAGCGGCTCTGCATAGGGGGTCAAAACCCTGCGCTCTACTCAGTCTCTTTATAATTGGTGCGCCAGTTAGATGGTTATTATTTTTTAGATTTACCCTGTTAAAGGAGAACTATAATGCGTAAAAAGTTTTCAAAAACAGTTCAAATGAAAAGTACGCGGGGCAGGGAGGTAGAATTGGTAATTTTTATCTCCCATATCATTTTTGTGAGGAGGCAGCACAAAGAAAACTGCTTCTGCCAGGCTTCTTAAGTGCTTCAGCACTATCTTTAAATAAAGGAAAGCCCTGGGCACTAACCTGCTCCTCAACAAAACAATATAACAGGTACTTTTCATTTTAAAAAGATAATTTTTACAGTATAAGGTAGTTGTCCTTTAAGTTGTATAAAGGCCTTGCTGTATGTTCTCAATGTTTTTTAACTGTAGTATACCAGTAAAAAGGTAACATGGCAAAAATTACAGATCAGGCACATTTTAAAAAAAACTATACTCTAAAAATTAAAAAGTACCTGGGGTAGGGAGGTAGGATTTACATAGTTACATAGTATTGAGGTTGAATAAGACATCAAGTCCCCCTATTCCCCCTCTTTTTTTAATTTTATTATGATTATTATTTTTTTAACCCTACCTAACAGTTGATCCAGAGGAAGGCAAAAAAAAAAAACAGCAAAAAAAAAGGGGGGAGAAATTCCTTCCTGACTCCAACGTCATCGGAAGTATCCCTGGACCAACCAGATCTATATTATTATACCCGTAATTCTCAATATTTTTCAGTTAGAAACTTCCAGGCCTTTTTTAGCTATCAATGAACTGCCTAACACAATCCGCTGAAGACAACGTTCCACCTTCTCCTGTAAGAACCTTTCCTAACCTGAGAGGATTTATTATTCCTCCACCTATATTGTTGGGCTAGCAGCTGTAGTTTCATCTGCCAGGGAATGCCTTGGGCCTTCCAAAATCATAACAGGGCTGGCGGTACAATTTGACATAAGGTTTAGGTGGTATCTTTAATTGTACACCAATCCAATACTCTACAGGTTAAATTTGCCCAGATATTAAGATTTGCATTGCAGAAGTGTTGTTCACAAGAGAAAACTGGCTTTATCCCTTGTGTCAATTTGTTGCCCTCAAACACCAATACCAGGGTGTGTTAAATGTTCTTGACATTGTTGGTGTTAAGCTTGGTACACAGTGACGATAAAGTCCTGATCCGTTGGATCCAACAGTATTGGGGCTTTTTTGTTAGTTTGTGTGAGCTTATTTTTCCTAAAAAGTGTGCGGCCACCGTGTTTTCGTCCACCTCAGGGTCATTTGGAAAATACCTAAAATTTCCCTTTGCAGAGGTAGTCTCCCTATAGGGAATTGGCCGGTTGTGGAAAACAGTCCTGAGTGTTCTCCCTACGCTGTCTATGGGAGAATGATCGTGACTGGCGTTCCCTGATCTTTGCAAAATGACAGACTGCTTGCAGTCCTGCCACTCTTCGCTTTCAAACTCTTATTTTGATCTCCATTTAATAAAACGTTACCTTATTAATGTCAGAAGAGGCAGCATTAAAAAGCAGTGCTGGATCCCTTAAGACTCTTTCAGCTGTAAGTTTCCGATGTGTGGTGTCTGCCTTGGCAGTAAGACATCAGTAGTTTTATTAGGGAACACTGTGTAATGTTACAGGAACTCAGATTATTCCATTCTAGTGCCAGAACTCATTCATAATAAAGTTTTCTGTGTCAATCTTTATTATATATAAAAAAAAAAATGCGCCTTTGAATGGCCAACATTTTTCAGTAAAATATATAAAAACTCTGAAACAAATGTACAAAAAATAGAAATTATTTTTACAAAAAAAACTTGCAAGCATACATTCCCTAGGGAGGAAACATAACTGTGCAGTGCTGGCTTACAGTACGATGAAGAGATAAGATGGGCGTTGCAATTAAAGGAGCAAAACTTACTTCTGTTTTTATTTGCAGCAAACAATCAGAGTTTGCTTTTATTGGGTTACTGTGTTTGATGGGCTGCAGATAAAGCACCATCAGCTTTTGAGCCTTAATTGCATCAGCTCTTAAGGCTTCTTAGATTAAACTATAGAAGAGGCAACTGCAAGTGTATAGCCCAACAACTTTGCCACAGAACAGAAAACTTTTTAACAGCAGAAAAACGAACAAACTGGTTAACAAGGATTAAATAAGAACAGTAGGCAGCAACATTAGACCAAAGTGCATTGAAAAAAATGTGGCTTTCAATAGCATCATAGAACATATTTTTTTTTTGTTTTTTTCAAAAAGCCTGGGTTAACAACCTAAGCAGCCAGAAGGGACCATTTTTACCGATTGTCCTGTGGCAAAAATCTCTCTAAATAAAATTTCTATATAGCACAAAACTGAAAAAACCAATAAATATTAGCCGTGGCATATCTGAAAAGATGGCATGGGAGAGAAAGGGAGGAAATGGATGTGGGAATTATAGCCAGTCAGTCGAAAAAAAACTCAATAATCCAAAAGGTGGAAGGGAGATAGTGGGAGGTTACCAAACCAGGCATATCCCTTTTTATCAACCAAATTGTAGTGGTTAACGTCTTTACAACAAAAGAAATAGCTTTAACATTCCAAAACACAATACAAGATACAAGAAAGTGCTTAACAGAAACACAAAAGCTAGTGTAACACTGCTCTAATACTAGAGGAAAATGTAACAGAAGGACAACTCACTTTGCTTCTTAATATATAGAAGATCTGCACATTAATATCCCTTTTGGATATATATACACTGGCAGAAGGTGACATTGCTGCACAATTTTAATGGGTGGGGGGAATAACGTAAATGCTGATCATTAATTCGCTCATCTTACATCAAACCCTTCTAGATAACTGAAGTAATTGTCCATACTCTTCTGAGAGCTAATGCCCTTGTTGGAATGGTATTTTACTGGACTTCCCTAACCCCGATTTAACCAGCACTCAAGGTGAAATACCAAAGCTGCCCAAGAAATCTATTCATTGAAAGTCTTTGACTGGTGGGGGCTACAGCAAATAGTTACAATCACATCCTTAAGAAATTAACTTGTTCATAAATTACGGGATTAGGTGTTCCAATAACAAGGGTCATTTGTCTGATCTCGCTGATCAAATGATATGTGCGATAACTTCCTCATGTCCACCTGGCCACGCATTCCGGCCTCTGCCGCCAACCCAAGGCCACACTTTAGCATCACAAGTTCATATACCGATGGCACGTCTTAACAGACAATCATTGTTGTAAGGCAAATGGAACAAGTCTTTGCTTGGCTTTTTTTTTTTTTTGTATGATTGAAACTTGTGAGAAAGGCCATTTATGGCTACCAAAAGGCCACTGTGTGACAGTAGTCAGTGCAGGAATTAAGAACAATAAATGTCTCTCTGGCAATTACCGTTTAATGCACACAGGTATTCTTGTTGACATCAACCTGGGGAGAAGAAATTTAGAAAGTCAGCCATGCATATTTCCATGTAGACTGCAAAACACAAGTATACATGTATGAGTCACCACCCATTATCTATGAAGGGCTATTGTTAATTGGATTGGTTATGAACACCACGTTGGCTAATTGTTTTACATCTGTTTAGGCCATGAATGTCCAACATGAGGCTCCAAATGCTTGGAAAATCAAACTCCTAGCATTCCTGCATTCATCTGGGGAGATTCAGTATGGACGTCCCTAACGTATTATTTTTAAAATACCTTTTAAACCAAGTGCTATGAACATGAAAAGTTAAAGGCATGCTATGTAGAAGCGGGGCAATCAGACCAGCATCAAGAAACACCTCGTGTAGGTTGGTGGAGGCATGTATTTAAATCTGGTGCATACATGAAAATGGGACTGTCGCAAGCACATCCATGTCATCCAAAAAAAGGTGTGGTGGGACTTTCCAGTCTGTGATCTTCAGGGACAATGTCCAGGTAGCCTGGAGGTGCTGTGGATGAAACAGACTACATGTAAGATTATGTCCTAACTAAGAAAAAATCTGTACAATGTAAACCATTGTATAGACTAGACAGAGGAATTAATGGAAATAAATCTTACTTCTGGTGTCCCTGGGATGTTCAACTCCAGCCAGCTCATCTCAGAGCTAGCCTGGCTTGCCATGCTTGGGTGGCGGCTGCTCATTCCAGAAGAGTTAGAGCCAATTACAAGGGCAAGTCCAGAATTATTTTTTTGGCTCCAGGAACACTAACATAGACCTAAAATGAAATAGTGATTAGTAATGTGGAGGAGAGAGATGTATAACCTGGCTGTTAACAGGTTTTTAAAAGAACACTGTATACTGGACACTTACACAACAAAGAATATTCAACCCAGTAGATGTTGCATCGAGGATGGAAGGCTTTATTTTTGGCACACGTATGCTCTTTCTCTCCAGGAATCAGTCATGCCTGAGATGATGTGATTGCCTCGAACACTGCATAGTTCTGGGAAAAGACTTTGGTCAGGCCATTTGCAAGGTACGTGTGCTTTGCTATAATGCTGCTTTGAGGACCACAATGCGAGAGCAGGTGTTCTCAAACTCAGCTGAGATACAGATGTCATCACCTGAAAATGGAGAATAAATGCTGTTAAACGTAACCCTCTCTTTATATGCCATCCAACCTTTGGTGCAACTTTAAAGGATAACTAGCATGTGAATAGTTTATTAAAAATACAGGTAAAATGAAAAGTACTTGGGACAGGGATATAGGCTGGTAATTCCTACCTTCCAATATGTTTCGTGAGGAGCACCAGCCCAAAGAAAACTTATCTGCCAGTCTTCCTCCTGGCTTCAGCACTATCTTTAATAAAGGGTTAGTCCAGGACTAACCTGGCAAATGAAAACTGTACGTGCTGTTGCTCCTTAACAAAATGATATTGTGTGGAAGGATAATCAACCGACCTCCTTGCCCCAGGTACTTCCCATCTTTAAAAAGTAAAATAGAGTATAGTTAGAGTATAATCAGACGTAATAATTTATAGGTAGGCACACTCACTCAGTATTTCAACGATACTCCTTTATTAATGTGCTGAAAGTAACAACATGCCAAATACACCAACGTTTCGGGGGGTCAGCCCTGAAAACAGACAATGAGGAAGGGGGCTGAAACCCCCGAAAAACGTGTGTGTATTTGGCATGTTACTTTCAGCACATTAATAAAGGAGTATCGTTGAAATACTGAAGTGAGTGTGCCTACCTATAAATTATATACGATGATGATATTCACCTGCAGTGGCACAAGTAACAGGTAGTGCACCTCGGTAGTTACCTATCAGGGTTACCGCATATGTTTGGAAATTGAATATAGTTAGAGTATATTTATCTATACTAGCTAAAAGAGGAGTCTTACCTTCACAAAATCCTTTGCGATTAATGCAGGCACTCATAGAAATGTGACCATCGGGAATGAACATGCAAGTCATTCTGATTACTTTTTTCCAGAAACTGGTGACGTGAACAAGAAGTAGTGATTAGTTCAACTCCATTGAATGACTTCTTACAAACATTGACTAGAGTGTTGACTTTCTGACCCTTGTGTTAATCTACAAACTAATTATCTCGTCTTTGTCAGTGAAACGGACCTAAATCAATATTAATAGTGTAAGAGATCATCCATTGTTAAAACAATAAGTTTGTACTAACTTTGCTTTCAGGCCACCAACCTATTAAATGCCAACCAAACTATAATAGGGGTAATTTACTGGTAAATAACCGAAAGCCACATTCAGTAAGAGTTGCCATAAAGGCCAACAATCGTTCTATTTTGCTATTACCGTTGTCAGGCACTGCTATCAATAATGTTTAATGGATTTGTATACAATATAAATAAACGCTTAATTAAATGTTGCTCTATATTTCCTGATATTTCAGGCAGCATTTTACCGTTACCCTGCCTGGATAGAGCATGAAATTTTGGTTTGTATCAAAAAATAATATTACCATGAGATCTGGAGTATCACATTCACAGAATCCTCAACAGTAAAATTCTTCTGGACTTTGAGTTGGGTGGGGGGCGGTCCAGAAAAGCTTTGACCCAGTACTTCACAGAACCATACTTTCCTTTTATGATGACCCAAGAGGACTACAAAAAACAAAAATAAAGTAGAACATAATTAGGTCTCACTCCAAAAGAACCAAAAACAATAATCAGGGGTCAGACTTAGAACAAAAAGTAAGTGTACCTACCCATGGGGCAGCTCGAATCCAAACTTGTACTCATAGAAAATTCCTGGCCGGAGAATTACAGATCCATCAGAATCTACAAGAGATTAGAAAACACATAATGTGATGTCATGAGCTCAGTTTCACAAACAACAATTTCATCATCACAGTAACAGCAGTGAAAAGAAATAGAATCTACACAAGTAATGTACTTTCTATGAGATCAGACGTAGAGTGATAATGAATTGTATGTATAAATACCGCCACAAACAATTAACAACCCCTAAAATAAAACCAGAAACTGGACTTCTGCCTGTTAACAGATCTGCCATGGTAACGCTCCATCACAGGAAATTCTACTGTCCTGCCAAAGCCTCTGCAGTTTCACATTAGCGTTCCTGTATCACATTACCAACATTACTAGTCTACTGTATGCCTTTCAGTGCTGCGCTAATAAACAAAGAACGCTTGCAACCAGGCATTACCGACGCTATGTTCGAACCTTAGCATGCCAGGTGTTTTAATACTATAACTCCCAGCATGTTCTATGCCTTTCAGGCAACAACAAATGATGAAAATATGTTTAAAGGGAAAACTACTACTTCATTTTGCGTTACTACTATTAACTTAAACACAGACAACTTTTGACAAAGTTTCAGAACAAAGAGACCAGTACACACATATAATATATATTATATAAACCCACCCACACTCCGCCACCCAACTTCATGACCTCCTCACTGCAGGACTACTCACCAGCAGGCTGGTCCTCCATCTGCAAGGTGTCCTCATACTCAGGTACTCCATTTCCTGCTTGCATTGCTGGGACCACAGAACCTTGGCAACTCCACAAGCCACTAGTTTGACAGCCGTCACCCTGGTCACCCAGCCACCTCCACCTGCACCCTGCCTGTTACTTTGTCCCCACCTGTGTAAACCTTCTGGGGCTCAGTGAAGGTCACTTCAAAGCAATTGATTTCTTAAATACAACCATGATGTCCCCTCCAAGGATCCCCCAGTGTAACAAACAGATGGGGGTAACAAGGGACCTTCCTGCAGCAGTAAGTGGCCCTGGGGTTAATGAAAACCTGACTTCAGTTAAAGCCCAGTGGTGCTTTGCGCTGACTCTGCACTGGTTTCTGAGCTCCACTGTTATTACCCTGCAAAGTAGTAGTTGTAACAACATGAGGAAGTTCCGTTTTATACCTCACAGCAACCCCGCCTCTCCGCAAAGTTACGCCCACCTCGTGCTGGATGACTGACGTCATGCTGCCCTCGTGCACAAGCCACCATTAGTCGGTGTGTGTTGTTAGTCGAGCGTTCGGCCATAGGAAGCGCCGAGGCAGCGCGTGGACAGAGCGTGGAAGGCGCGGGGAGAGAAAGTAGGCGGTGTTTGTTTCTCATTCCTTGAGACGTTGTCATGTAAGGAGGGAGGTAGGGAGGGTGTGTGGGATGGAGGGAGATACTGATGGCTGGAAGGTTGTTTACTGAGCCCCTGACTTCAGCTAATGGGTGGGTTATGGGAAAAGGAAACATGGTCAGGGCAGCATGACAGTGTAGAGAACAACTATAATAGAAATATAATGGGCCTGTAGGATGTTAATGTGTTAGATTGACCATTCTATAGAAATATAATGGGCCTATAGGATGTGTAATGTGTCAGACTGACCGCATGGATGGGAATTCTATGAAATATAATGGGGCCCTATAGGATGTTTAATGTGTCAGAACGACCAGATGGATGGGAATTCTATAGAAATATAATGGGGCCTATAGAATGTGTAAGTGTCAGACCGACCACATGGATGGGAATTCTATAGAAATATAATGGGCCCTATAGGATGTGTAAGTGTCAGACCAACCGGTAGGATGGGAATTCTATAGAAAATATAATGGGCCCTATAGGTTGTGGTGTCAGTCTGACTGGATGGATGGGAATTCTATAGAAATATAATGGGGCCCTATAGGATGTGTAATGTGTCAGACTGTGATGGATGGGAATTCTAAGAAATATAATGGGGCCCTATAGGATGTGTAATGTGTCAGACCGACCACATGGATGGGAATTCTATAGAATATAATGGGGCCCTATAGGATGTTAATATGTCAGACTGACCGATGGATGGGAATTCTATAGAAATATAATGGGCCCTTTAGGATGTTAATGTGTCAGATGACCGGATGGATGGGAATTCTATAGAAATATAATGGGGCCTATAGGATGTTTAATGTGTCAGACTGACCGGATGGATGGGAATTCTTAGAAAATAATGGGCCCTATAGGTTGTGGTGTCAGTCTGACCGGATGGATGGGAATTCTATAGAAAATATAATGGGGCCCTATAGGGTGTGTAATGTGTCAGACCGACGGATGGATGGGAATTCTGTAGAAATATAATGGGGCCCTATAGGGTGTGTAATGTGTCTGACTGGATGGATGGGAATTCTATAGAAATATATGGGGCCCTATAGGATGAGTAATGTGTCAGACCGACTGGATGGATGGGAATTCTATAGAAATATAATGGGGCCCTATAGGGTGTGTAATGTGTCTGACTGGATGGATGGGAATTCTATAGAAATATAATGGGGCCCAATAGGATGTGTAAGTGTCAGACTGACCGTATGGATGGGAATTCTATAGAAATAAATGGGGGCCTATAGGATTTGTAATGTGTCAGACTGACCAGATGGATGGGAATTCTATAGAAATATAAGGGGCCTATAGGATGTGTAATGTCAGACTGAATGTATGGATGGGAATTCTATAGAAATATAATGGGGCCTATAGGATGTGTAATGTGTCAGACTGAACGTATGGATGGGAATTCTATAGAAATATAATGGGGCCTATAGGATGTGTAATGTGTCGACGACCGGATGGATGGGAATTCTATAGAAATATAATGGGGCACTATAAGATGTGTAATGTGTCAGACTGACCAGATGGATGGGAATTCTATAGAAATATAATGGGGCCCTATAGGATGTGTAATGTGTCAGACTGACCGGATGGATGGGAATTCTATAGAAATATAATGGGGCCCTATAGGATGTGTAATGTGTCAGACTGACCGGATGGATGGGAATTCTATAGAAATATAATGGGGCCCTATAGGATGTGTAATGTGTCAGACTGACTGGATGGATGGGAATTCTATAGAAATATAATGGGCCCTATAGGATGTGTAATATGTCTGACTGACCGGATGGATGGGAATTCTATAGAAATATTACGGGGCGTATAGGATGTGTAATGTGTTAGACTGACTGGATGGGTGGGAATTCTATAGAAATATAATGGGCCCTATAGGATGTGTAATATGTCTGACTGACCGGATGGATGGGAATCTTATAGAAAATAATGGGGCACTATAGGATGTGTAATGTGTCAGACTGACCGGATGGATGGGAATTCTATAGAAAATAATGGGGCCCTATAGGATGTGTAAGTGTCAGACTGACCAGATGGATGGGAATTCTATAGAAATATAATGGGGCCCATTAGGATGTGGTTCAGTCTGACGGATGGATGGGAATTCTATAGAAATATAATGGGGCCCTATAGGATGTGTAATGTGTCACACTGACCGGATGGATAGGAATTCTCTAGAAATATAATGAGGCCCTATAAGATGTGTAATGTGGTCAGACTGACCGGATGGATGGGAATTCTATAGAAATAGAATGGGGCCCTATAGGATTTGTAATGTGTCAGACTGACTGGATGGAGGAATTCTATAGAAATATAATGGGCCCTATAGGATTGTTGTAATTGTCTGACTGACCGGATGGATGGGAATTCTATAGAAATATATGGGGCACTTAGGAGTGTAATGGTCAGACTGACCGGTGGATGGAATTCTATAGAAATATAATGGGGCCTATAGGATGTGTAATGTGTCAGACTGACAGATGGATGGGAATTCTATAGAAATATAATGGGGCCCTATAGGATGTGGTGTCAGCTGACCGGATGGATGGGAATTCTATAGAAATATAATGGGGCCCTATAGGATGTTGGAATGTGTCAGACTGACCAGATGGATAGGAATTCTCTAGAAATATAATGAGGCCTATAAGATGTAATGTGTCAGACTGACCAGATGGATAGGATTCTATAGAAATATAAGGCCCTATAGGATGTGTAATGTGGCAGAATGTGATGGATGGGAATTCTATAGAAATATATTGGCCCTACGGATGTGTAATGTGTCAGACTGCCCGGATGGAGGGGAATAATTCTATAGAAATATAATGGGGCCCTATAGGATGTGTAATGTGTCAGACTGACCGGATGGATAGGAATTCTCTAGAAATATAATGAGGCCCTATAAGATGTGTAATGTGTCAGACTGACCGGATGGATGGGAATTCTATAGAAATAGAATGGGGCCCTATAGGATTTGTAATGTGTCAGACTGACTGGATGGATGGGAATTCTATAGAAATATAATCCATCCGGTCAGTCGACACACTTACAAATCCTGTAGGGCCAATTACGGTTTATTTTATAGAATTCCCATCCATCCAGTCAGTCTGGATGGAGGGAATTCCATCCAGACTGACTGGATAGGGCCCCATTATATTTCTATAGAATTCCCATCCATCACAGTCTGACATTACACATCCTATAGGCCCCATTATATTTTTATAGAATTCCTATCCATCTGGTCAGTCTCACACATTACACATCCTATAGCGCCCCATAATATTTCTATAGAATTCCCATCCATCCGGGCAGTCTGACACATTACACATCCTGTAGGGCCAATTATATTTCTATAGAATTCCCATCCATCACAGTCTGACACATTACACATCCTATAGGGCCCTATTATATTTCTATAGAATTCCTATCCATCTGGTCAGTCTGACACATTACACATCTTATAGGGCCTCATTATATTTCTAGAGAATTCCTATCCATCTGGTCAGTCTGACACATTACACATCCTATAGGGCCCCATTATATTTCTATAGAATTCCCATCCATTCCGGTCAGACTGACACCACATCCTATAGGGCCCCATTATATTTCTATAGAATTCCCATCCATCTGGTCAGTCTGACACATTACACATCCTATAGGGCCCCATTATATTTCTATAGAATTCCCATCCATCCGGTCAGTCTGACACATTACACATCCTATAGTGCCCCATTATATTTCTATAGAATTCCCATCCATCCGGTCAGTCAGACATATTACACCATCCTATAGGGCCCATTATATTTCTATAGAATTCCCATCCATCCAGTCAGTCTGACACATTACAAATCCTATAGGGCCCCATTCTATTTCTATAGAATTCCCATCCATCCGGTCAGTCTGACACATTACACATCTTATAGGGCCTCATTATATTTCTAGAGAATTCCTATCCATCCGGTCAGTGTGACACATTACACATCCTATAGGGCCCCATTATATTTCTATAGAATTCCCATCCATCCGGTCAGACTGACACCACATCCTATAGGGCCCCATTATATTTCTGAATTCCATCCATCCTGGTCAGTCTGACACATTACACATCCTATAGGGCCCCATTATATTCTATAGAATTCCCATCCATCCGGTCAGTCTGACACATTACACATCCTATAGTGCCCCATTATATTTCTATAGAATTCCCATCCATCGGTCAGTCAGACATTACACATCCTATAGGGCCCATTATATTTCTATAGAATTCCCACCCATCCGTCAGTCTAACACATACACATCCTATAACGCCCCGTTATATTTCTATAGAATTCCCATCCATCCGGTCAGTCAGACATATTACACATCCTATAGGGCCCATTATATTTCTATAGAATTCCATCCATCAGTCAGTCTGACACATTACACATCCTATAGGGCCCCATTATATTTCATAGAATTCCCATCCATCCGGTCAGTCTGACACTTACACTCCTATAGGGCCCCATTATATTTCTATAGAATTCCCATCCATCCGGTCAGTCTGAACATACACATCTATAGGGCCCCATTATATTTCTATAGAATTCCCATCCATCTGGTCAGTCTGACACATTACACATCTTATAGTGCCCCATTATATTTCTATAGAATTCCCATCCATCCGGTCGGTCTGACACATTACACATCTATAGGCCCCATTATATTTCTAAGAATTCCCATCCATACGTTCAGTCTGACACATTACACATCCTATAGGCCCCATTATATTTCTATAGAATTCCCATCCATACATTCAGTCTGACATTACACATCCTATAGGCCCCATTATATTTCTATAGAATTCCATCCATCTGGTCAGTCTGACACATTACAAATCCTATAGGGCCCCAAAATTTCTATAGAATTCCCATCCATACGGTCAGTCTGACACATTACACATCCTATTGGGCCCCATTATATTTCTATAGAATTCCCATCCATCCAGTCAGACACATTACACACCCTATAGGGCCCCATTATATTTCTATAGAATTCCCATCCATCCAGTCGGTCTGACACATTACTCATCCTATAGGGCCCCATTATATTTCTATAGAATTCCCATCCATCCAGTCAGACACATTACACACCCTATAGGGCCCCATTATATTTCTACAGAATTCCCATCCATCCAGTCGGTCTGACACATTACACACCCTATAGGGCCCCATTATATTTCTATAGAATTCCCATCCATCCGGTCAGACTGACACCACAACCTATAGGGCCCATTATATTTCTAAAGAATTCCCATCCATCCGGTCAGTCTGACACATTAAACATCCTATAGGCCCCATTATATTTCTATAGAATTCCCATCCATCCGGTCAGTCTGACACATTAAACATCCTAAAGGGCCCCATTATATTTCTATAGAATTCCCATCCATCCGGTCAGTCTGACATATTAAACATCCTATAGGGCCCCATTATATTTCTATAGAATTCCCATCCATGTGGTCGGTCTGACACATTACACATCCTATAGGGCCCCATTATATTTCTTTAGAATTCCCATCCATCACAGTCTGACACATTACACATCCTATAGGGCCCCATTATATTTCTATAGAATTCCCATCCATCCAGTCAGACTGACACCACAACCTATGGGCCATTATATTTTCTATAGAATTCCCATCCATCCGGTTGGTCTGACACATTACACATCCTATAGGGCCCATTATATTTCTATAGAATTCCCATCCATGTGGTCGGTCTGACACATTACACATTCTATAGGCCCCATTATATTTCTATAGAATTCCCATCCATCTGGTCGGTCTGACACATTAAACATCCTATAGGGCCCCATTATATTTCTATAGAATTCCCATCCATGCGGTCAGTCTGACACATTACACATCCTATAGGGCCCATTATATTTCTATAGAATGGTCAATCTAAACATCACATCCTACAGGCCCATTATATTTCTATTATAGTTGTTCTCTACACTGTCATGCTGCCCTGACCATGTTTCCTTTTCCCATAACCCACCCATTAGCTAGGAAGTCAAGGGGCTCAGTAAACAACTTCCCAGCCATCAGTATCTCCCTCCATCCCACACACCCTCCTACCTCCCTCCTTACATGACAAACGTCTCAAGGAATGAGAAACAAACACCGCCTACTTTCTCTCCCCCGCCTTCCACGCTCTGTCCACGCGCTGCCTCGGCGCTTCCTATTGGCCGAACGCTCGACTAACAACACACACCGACTAATGGGTGGCTTGTGCACGAGGGCAGCATGGAGCGTCAGTCATCCAGCACGAGGTGGGCGTAACTTTGCGGAGAGGCGGGGTTGCTGTGAGGTATAAAACGGAACTTCCTCATGTTGTTTACAACTACTACAGTTGCAGGGTAATAACAGTGGGAGCTCAGAAACCAGTGCAGAGTCAGCGCAAAGCACCACTGGGCTGTAACTAAGTCAGGTTTTCATTAACCCCAGGGCCACTTACTGCTGCAGGAAGGTCCCATTGTTACCCCCATCTTGTTTGTTACACTGGGGGATCCTTGAGGGGACATCATGGTTGTATTTAAGAGATCAAGTGCTTTGAAGTGACCTTCACTGAGCCCCAGAAGGTTTACACAGGTGGGGACAAAGTAACAGGCAGGGTGCAGGTGGAGGTGGCTGAGGTGACCAGGGTGACGGCTGTCAAACTAGTGGCTTGTGGAGTTGCCAAGGTTCTGTGGTCCCAGCAATGCAAGCAGGAAATGGAGTACCTGAGGTATGAGGACACCTTGCAGATGGAGGACCAGCCTGCTGGTGAGTAGTCCTGCAGTGAGGAGGTCATGAAGTTGGGTGGCGGAGTGTGGGTGGGTTTATATATATATATATATAATGTGTGTACTGGTCTCTTTGTTCTGAAACTTTGTCAAAAGTTGTCTGTGTTTAAGTTAATAGTAGTAACGCAAAATGAAGTAGTAGTTTTCCCTTTAAACAATATTTTCATCATTTGTTGTTGCCTGTAAAGGCATAGAACATGCGGGAGTTATAGTATTAAAACACCTGGCATGCTAAGGTTCGAACATAGCGTCGGTAATGCCTGGTATGCAAGCGTTCTTGTTTATAGCGCAGCACTGAAAGGCATACAGTAGACTAGTAATGTTGGTAATGTGATACAGGAACGCTAATGTGAAAACTGCAAGGCTATTGGCAGGACAGTAGAATTTCCTGTGATGGAGCGTTACCATGGCAAGATCTGTTAACAGGCAGAAGTCCAGTTTCTGGTTTTATTTTAGGGTTGTTAATTGTTTGTGGCGGTATTTATACATACAATTCATTATCACTCTACGTCTGATCTCATAGAAAGTAGACATTACTTGTGTAGATTCTATTTCTTTTCACTGCTGTTACTGTGATGATGAAATTGTTGTTTGTGGAACTGAGCTCATGACATCACATTTATGTGTTTTCTAATCTCTTGTAGATTCTGATGGATCTGTAATTCTCCGGCCAGGAAATTTCTATGAGTACAAGTTTGGATTCGAGCTGCCCCATGGGTAGGTACACTTACTTTTTGTTCTAAGTCTGACCCCTGATTATGTGTTTGGTTCTTTTGGAGAGACCTAATTATGTTCTACTTTATTTTTGTTTTTTGTAGTCCTCTTGGGTCATCATTTAAAGGAAAGTATGGTTCTGTGAGTACTGGGTCAAAGCTTTTCTGGACCGCCCTTCCCACCCAACTCAAGAAGTCCAGAAGAATTTTACTGTTGAGGATTCTGTGAATTGAATGATACTCCAGATCTCATGGTAATTATTATTTTTTGATACAAACCAAAATTTCATGCTCATATCCAGGCAGGGTAACGGTTAAAATGCTGCCTGAAATATCAGGTAAATATATAGAGCAACATTTAATTAAGCGTTTATTTATTGTATACAAATACATTAAACATTATTGATAGCAGTGCCTGACAACGGTATAGCAAAAATAAGAACGATTGTTGGCCTTTATGGGCAACTCTTACTGAAATGTGGCTTTCGGTTATTTACCAGTAAATTACCCCTATTATAGTTTGGTTGGCATTTAATAGGTTGGTGGCCTGAAAGCAAAGTTAGTAGCAAACTTATTGTTTTAACAATGGATGATCTTTACACTATAATATTGATTTAGGTCCGTTCACTGACAAAGACGAGATAATTAGTTTGTAGATTAACACAAGGGTCAGAAAGTCAACACTCTAGTCAATGTTTTGTAAGAAGTCATTCAAGGAGTTGAACTAATCACTACTTCTTGTTCACAGTCACCAGTTTCTGGAAAAAAGTATCAGAAGATGACTTGCATGTTCATTCCCGATGGTCACATTTCTATGAGTGCCTGCATTAATCGCAAAGGATTTTGTGAAGGTAAGACTCCTCTTTTAGCTAGTATAGATAAATATACTCTAACTATATTCAATTTCCAAACATATGCGGTAACCCTGATAGGTAAACTCCGAGGTGCACTACCTGTTACTTGTGCCACTGAGGTGAATATCATCAGTCGTATATAATTTATAGGTAGGCACACTCCCTTCAGTATTTCAACGATACTCCTTTATTAATGTGCTGAAAGTAACAACATGCCAAATACACACAACGTTTTTCGGGGGGTTCAGCCCCCTTCCTCAGGTGTCTGTTTTCAGGGCTGAACCCCCCGAAACGTTGTGTGTATTTGGCATGTTGTTACTTTCAGCACATTAATAAAGGAGTATCGTTGAAATACTGAAGTGAGTGTGCCTACCTATAAATTATATACGTCTGATTATACTCTAACTATACTTATTTTACTTTTTAAAGATGGGAAGTACCTGGGGCAAGGAGGTCGGGTTGATTATCCTTCCACACAATATCATTTTGTTAAGGAGCAACAGCACGTACAGTTTTCATTTGCCAGGTTAGTCCTGGACTAACCCTTTATAAAGATAGTGCTGAAGCCAGGAGGAAGACTGGCAGATAAGTTTTCTTTGGGCTGGTGCTCCTCACAGAAACAATATTGGAAGGTAGGAATTACCAGGCCTATATCCCTGTCCCAAGTACTTTTCATTTTACCTGTATTTTTAATAAACTTTCACATGCTAGTTATCCTTTAAAGTTGCACCAAAGGTTGGATGGCATATAAAGAGAGGGTTACGTTTAACAGCATTTATTCTCCATTTCAGGTGATGACATCTGTATCTCAGCTGAGTTTGAGAACACCTGCTCTCGCATTGTGGTCCCTAAAGCAGCAATTATAGCAAGCACACGTACCTTGCAAATGGCCTGACCAAAGTCTTTTCCCAGAAACTATGCAGTGTTCGAGGCAATCACATCATCTCAGGCATGACTGATTCCTGGAGAGGAAAGAGCATACGTGTGCCAAAAATAAAGCCTTCCATCCTCGGATGCAACATTCTACGGGTTGAAATTCTTTGTTGGTAAGTGTCCAGTATACAGTGTTCTTTTTAAACCTGTTAACAGCCAGGTATATACATCTTCTCTCCTCCAGCATTACTAATCACTATTTCATTTTAGGTCTATGTAGTGTTCCTGGAGCCAAAAAAATAATTTCTGGACTTGCCCCTTGTAATTGGCTCTAACTCTTCTGGAATGAGCAGCCGCACACCAAGCATGGCAAGCAGGCTAGCTCTGAGATGAGCTGGCTGGAGTTGAACATCCCAGGGACACCAGAAGGTAAGATTATTTCCATTAATTCCTCTGTCTAGTCTATACAATGGTTTACATTGTACAGATTTTTCTAGTTAGGACATAATCTTACATGTAGTCTGTTTCATCCACAGCACCTCCAGGCTACCTGGACATTGTCCCTGAAGATCACAGACTGGAAGTCCCACCACAACCTTTGTTGGATGACATGGATTGTGCTTGCGACAGTCCCATTTTCATGTATGCACCAGAATTTAAATACATGCCTCCACCAACCTACACAGAGGTGAGTTCTTGATGCTGGTCTGATTGCCCCGCTTCTACATAGCATGCCTTTAACTTTTCATGTTCATAGCACTTGGTTTAAAAGGTATTTTAAAAATAATACGTTAGGGACGTCCATACTGAATCTCTCCAGATGAATGCAGGAATGCTAGGAGTTTGATTTTCCAAGCATTTGGAGCCTCATGTTGGACATTCATGGCCTAAACAGATGTAAAACAATTAGCCAACGTGGTGTTCATAACCAATCCATTAACAATAGCCCTTCATAGATTAATGGGTGGTGACTCAATACATGTATACTTGTGTTTTGCAGTCTACATGGAATATGCATGGCTGACTTTCTAAATTCTCTTCCCCCAGGTTGATGTCAACAAGAATACCTGTGTGCATTAAACGGTAATTGCCAGAGAGACATTTTTGTTTTAATTCCTGCACTTGACTACTGTCACACAGTGGCCTTTTGGTAGCCATAAATGGCCTTTCTCACAAGTTTCAATCATACAAAAAAAAAAAAAGCAAGCAAGACTTTGTTCCATTTGCCTTACAACAATGATTGTCTGTTAAGACGTGCCATCGGTATATGAACTTGTGATGCTAAAGTGTTGCCTTGGGTTGGCGGCAGAGGCCGGAATGCGTGGCCAGGAGTGGACATGAGGAAGTTATCGCACATATCATTTGATCAGCGAGATCAGACAAATGACCCTTGTTATTGGAACACCTAATCCCGTAATTTATGAACAAGTTAATTTCTTAAGGATGTGATTGTAACTATTTGCTGTAGCCCCCCAACCAGTCAAAGCTTTCAATGAATAGATTAATCTTGGGCAGCAGTTTGTATTTCACCTTATGGTGCTGGTTAAATCGGGGTTAGGGAAGTCCAGTAAAATACCATTCCAACAAGGGCATTAGCTCTCAGAAGAGATATGGACAATTACTTGCAGTATCTAGAAGGGTTTGATGTAATGAATGAGCGAATTAATGATCAGCATTTTACGTTATTCCCCCCACCCATTAAATTGTGCAGCAATGTCACCTTCTGCAGTGTATATATATCCAAAAGGGATATTAATGTAGCATGATCTTCTATATATTAAGAAGCAAAGTGAGTTGTCCTTCTGTTACATTTTCCTCTAGTATTAGGCAGTGTTACACTAGCTTTTGTGTTTTCTGTTAAGCACTTTCTTGTATCTTGTATTGTGTTTTGGAATGTAAAGCTATTTTTTTTTGTTGTAAAGACGTTAACCACTACAATTTGGTTGATAAAAAGGGATATGCCTGGTTTGGTAACCTCCCACTATCTCCCTTCCAGCCTTTTGGATTATTGAGTTTTTTTCGACTGACTGGCTATAATTCCCAGCATCCATTTCCTCCCTTTCTCTCCCAATGCCATCTTTTCAGATATGCACAGGCTAATATTTATTGGTTTTTTCAGTTTGTGCTATATAGAAATTTTATTTAGAGAGTATTTTGCCACAGGGACAATCGGTAAAATGGTCCCTTCTGGCTGCTTAGGTTGTTAAACCAGGCTTTTTGAAAAAACAAAAAAAAAATATGTTCTATGATGCTATTGAAAGCCACATTTTTTTCAATGCACTTTGGTCTAATGTTGCTGCCTACTGTTCTGTTATTTATATCCTTGTTAAACCAGGTTTCGTTTTGCATGCTGTATAAAAAGTTTTGCTGTTCCTGTTGCAAAGTTCTTGGGCTATACACTTGCAGTTGTCTGCCTCTTTCTATGAGTATTGTAAATTCTGAAGAAAGCACTTAAAGGGCTGATGCAATTAAAGGCTCAAAAGCTTGATGGTGCTATTAATCTGCAGGCACCAATCAAACTACAGTAACCCAATAAAAGCAAACATCTGATTGTTTGCTGCAAATAAAAAGCAGAAGTAAGTTTTGCTCCTTTAATTGCAACAGCCCATCTTATCTCTTCATCGTACTGTAAGCCAGCACTGCAACAGTTATGTTCCTCCCTAGGGAATGTATGCTTGCAAAGTTTTATTTGTGTAAATAATTCTATGCTATTTTGTACATTTTGTTTCAGAGTTTTATATATTTTGTACTGAAAAATGTTGGCCATTCAAAGGCGCATTTTTTTTTTTATATTAAATAAAGATTGACACAGAAAACTTTATTATGAATGAGTTCTGGCACTAGAATGGAATAATCTGAGTTTGTAACATTACACAGTGTTCCCTAATATAACTTACGATGTCTTACTGCCAACTGGCAGACACCAACATCCTGAAACTTACAGCTGAAAGAGTCTTAAGGGATTCCAGCACTGTTTTTAATGCTGCCTTCTTCTGACATTAAATAAAAGGTATACGTTTTATTATTTAATGAGATCAAAATAAGAGATTGAAAGCGAAGATGGCAGGATCTGCAAGATCATGTCTTGTCATTTTGCAAAGATCAGGGAACGCACAGTCAGATCATTCTCCCTATAGACAGCGTAGGGAGAACACTCAGGACTGTTTTCCACAACCGCGGCCAATTCCCTATAGGGAGACTACCTCTGCAAGGGAAATTTTGGTATTTTCCAAATGACCTGAGGTGGACGAAAACATTCGGTGGCCGCACACTTTTTAGGAAAAATAAGCTACACAAACTAACAAAAAAGCCCCAATACTGTTGGATCCAACGGTATCAGGACTTTATCGTCACTGTGTGTACCAGCTTAACACCAACAATGTCAAGAAACATTTAACACACCCTGGTATTGGTGTTTGAGGGGCAACAAATTGACACAAGGGATAAAGCCAGTTTCTCTTGTGAACAACACTTCTGCAATGCAAATCTTAAATATCTGGGCAAATTTAAACCTGTAGAGTATTGGATTGGTGTACAATTAAGAGTACCACCTAAACCTTATGTCAAATTGTACCGCCAGCCCTGTTATGATTTTGGAAGGCCCAAGGCATAACTGGCAGATGAAACTACATGCTGTAGCTCCTCAACAAAATATTAGGTGGTAGGAATAATAAATCCTCTTCAGGTTAGGAAAGGTTTCTTTACAGTGAGAACGGTGGAACTGTCTTCCAGCAGATGTGGTTATGGCAAGTTCATTGAATAGCTTTAAAAAAGGCCTGGATAAGTTTCTAAACTGAAAAATATTGAGAATTACTGGTATATATATATAGATCTGGTTGGTCCAGGGATACTTTCCGATTGACGTTTGGAGTCAGGAAGGAATTTCTCCCCCCTTTTTTTTGCTGTTTTTTTTTTTGCTTCCTCTGGATAACTGTTAGGTAGGGTTAAAAAAATAAAATCATAATAAAATTAAAAAAAAGAGGGTGAATAGTTGGACTTGATGTCTTTATTCAACCTCAATTACTATGTAACTATGTAAATCCTACCTCCCTACCCCAGGACTTTTTAATTTTTAGAGTATAGTTTTTTTTAAAATGTGCCTGATCTGTAAATTTGCCATGTTACCTTTTTACTGGTATACTACAGTTAAAAAACATTTGAGAACATACAGCAAGGCCTTTATTAACAACTTTAAAGGACAACTACCTTATACTGTAAAATTATCTTTTTAAAAATGAAAAGTACCTGTTATATTGTTTTGTTGAGGAGCCAGGTTAGTGCCCAGGGCTTTCCTTTATTTAAAGATAGTGCTGAAGCACTTAAGAAGCCTGGCAGAAGCAGTTTTCTTTGTGCTGCCACTCCTCACAAAAATGATATGGGAGATAAAAATTACCAATTCTACCTCCTGCCCCGCGTACTTTTCATTTGAACTGTTTTTGAAAACTTTTTACGCATTATAGTTCTCCTTTAACAGGGTAAATCTAAAAAATAATAACCATCTAACTGGCGCACCAATTATAAAGAGACTGAGTAGAGCGCAGGGTTTTGACCCCCTATGCAGAGCCAGCTGTGTATCCTTCCTTTCCTACCTTATGAAGTGACACAGTAAAAGTCTGTGTGAAACCTCTAGGGGGTTAAAAATAATTGGGTGGGGGTTGCAGTAATATTCCCACTTGCAAACATGTGGGTTATAATGGTTATGTACCTCCCCAACTAAAATGTAAACCTTAGATCACCTTTTGTGATCTTTATAAAAGGTGACCTTGAATATCCTTAGAATAAACCGGTGAGGGCACATTATTCACTAAAATATCCAGTAAAATGGGATCTATCTCATTTATCAACAAATCTGCAAAGCATGAATGGAATTTTGTGGAAATCTGTGATTTCATTTATGGGAAATCACACGTAAAGACATGGAAAAATGACTATGCCTCATCTTAATCTATGCCCCTTGCTTGAGGTGGTGTGTGTTGTGCATGACTTTGATCCAGTACTTGTTTTGCTCAGCCATAGTATTTCCCTCCCAATCAACTTCCCTTCCATCTGACATGACTTTCTGAGAAGTCAAGCGTGCTCAGTAATCACTTTGAGTCACAACTGGAATTTCACAAAATGAAATTCAAATAATCTAACTCACTATTTCAGTTCAGCAAAACTGCACACAGCAGAAGAGTTTATGATGATAAGGTTCTTGACTGACAGCTGAAATGTAAGATGCTTAGATTGGAGAATAGGGGACAGGTCTACAAAAAAAACGGTACAGTGATAGTTGGTAAGAATTAAAGTTTCCAGTAATGGGAAATTGCAAAAAAGAAATTCCTAGAAAGATGTCCTTTAATCCATACAATATGACTCCATAAATAAAAACCTTATTACCGTAATACTCGAGTATAAGTCGATCCGAGTATAAGTCGAGGTACCTATTTTTTACCTGAAAATTTGTAAAAACTGATTGATCAAGTATAAGTCGAGGGTGGAAATTATCACCACTACTGCCTTCTGATTTTGGTGTTGTTTTAGGCTTTAGTTGCCCTTTAAATGTACAGCAGAATTCCCATACATGAATCCCATACAGTAATAGCCAAATCCAGTACCAGTAACCTCCAATTCTTTGGCACTCCAGATGTTTTGGAAACTACAACACCCAGCATGCTTTGTTGCTGGGAGTTTCGGTTTCTAAACATGTGGAGTGGCAAGGTTCAGTAAATTTAAATAAGTTTACCATCATTTACATTCTCCTGAACCCCATATAGTAAAGGGCCCTCTGACCCCATATAGAAAAGGGAACTCTGACCCCCATATAGTAAATGATTCTGACCCCAATAGTTAAAAATGTCACCTGAGAGTTGTAGTTTCAAGCTGTCCTTTGCACTGTACTAGCAGCTGTTTTTGCCCCAACTGAGGAGACCCATTAGATTTACAGCATCCAGTGACAGTGCTGATTGAGTCCAGCAGCAGAATACAGGAAGCAGGAAGTGTAAAGGCAGATCAGCTCCTGAACTTTCTAGGCAGGTTAACACAGAGGCCACCTACTGGTTACTATCTGTAATCGCAGAATTGGATCAAAATTAGGACTTGACCTGTGTATAAGTCGAGGTTGGTTTTCAGGCTAATTTTAAAGCCTGAAAAATTCGACTTATACTCGAGTATATACGGGTAACTGAACCACTATATTTAGAAATGTGGAAAGCAATACTTTCATGCCGATGCTACAATTGTTATTTCCAAGAGAAGTGGAATGTTATTTCTTTTTAAAATTCAGTTAAAGTTTAGACTGAAACTCATTTTTTCCTGACAAACTAGAGAATTACATGCAGCAATGTGATCTTCTGATTGGTCTGATAAACAGCATTTCCGATAAGACAAAAATCTGACCAATCATCCGACAATATGCCACACACAGTCCAATGGTCTGCCATACAGTGATATCCTGATATCATTTAATGAGGATTGTTGCGTGTATGGGCCCATGAAAATGAGACTAAACAAACAGATCCAACCCAAAAAAATTTTGCAGTGATTTCCAGAACCAGTGGACTTATTACAGTTCATTCTTGGAATATGCTTCCAATAGCAATGGTAGATGTTACCAAAATATAGGAGGGATTTCTTTGTTCTGCCACTCCTTCCTGATCTAGGTTCTTTTCATTTAAAGGGACACTATACTGAAAAAATGATTTGCGTCATCCTAATCTACAATGACTATACATGTAAGTAGCACTTACTCTGAGTTGCGGTGTGTTGCGCATGTCTTCAATCCAGCACAGTTTTTGTTTAGAGCAGCATCCCCCCTCCTCTTTTAACCACTCCCCCTTCCATCCGACCTGACTTTTCCCCCACAAACCAACTGTCAAGCCTGCATACTGCATACAGCATTCCAACTGTCAAAACTCTGTCACCTTCTAGCTTCAACAACTACTCACAGAAGAATAGTTTTTGAGAGCAAGGAACTGATTGACATCTGAAATATAAGAAGTTTTAGATTGGATATCTAAAGAATAGGGGGCAGATCAACAAAAGAATTTACAGAGGTGGTTGAGAAGAATTACAGTTTCCAGTTATTGTCAATTTAAAATAACCCATTTTTTTGTAGAGATGCCCTATTTTCTTCCTTAATTCTTTATACTGGTGGTGTTGGGGTCCCGCAATGGCTAAAGGCAACACTGATGCATGTTTCAGTTTGCAATCAGCTGGTTATGATGGGAATTCCCATTATCACATTCATAAGGAGCTGATGCTGTAAAAGTTGTAAAAGTTTGGAAGTGCTATACTCTGTGGCAGGGTAAAAAAGTAACATCTGATTGGTTGCATGGACAAACTTTTACACCTCTCATTGTATCAGCCCCCTATGTATGTGTGTTGAGATCCTGACTGCTTTTGAAAATCAAAACCATTCTTGACCAGATCGCACAGTAGTCGATGAACGTAGAAAAAGTGGATACAGACACATTGTACTTGTGGGGTTTTTTTAGTACCTTTTAACCCACATTCCTTGGTACAAGTACACAAGAAACTACGGTGCATGGATGGATCAACAAATCAACACAAAACATTCCATGTAAAATGCCTGTTTATTACTAGTGATATCCCCCTGCTGGTGATCCCATTGGTCCTGCTGTCCAGGTGCTGAACTGGTCTTTCTCAGTGTCCGTCCTTAAGCCCTGGCTCCCTGTGTAACATGGACATGGTACATAGATCAATATCAAGAAATCTGGCTCTTTACTAAGCACTGGCTAGGTGTGGGATTAGGAGTTAAGCTAGGACACAGTACAGATCAGTGAAAGATGGAGGCAGGATCTGCAAGATCCTGTCTGCCATCTTTCAAAGATCTGCATACACACAGTCTGAGGTCTCCCTATGAAAATCATAGGGAGAACGCCGGGACGTGTGGTTCCATCAGCTGGCTTGACTCCTCTATAAGAGCTCGTTCGGAAAACGAAGGTACACACTAACGATAAAGCCCCGATAACCGTCGGATCGACGGTATCGGGGCTTTATCGTTACTGTGTGAACCCAGCTTTAGGCTGAGGCCACACTATACCACGTTGTAGCAGACTGGACACATGCACGCAAGCCTGTGCGTTTCCGTGCGCTGGGATTGCGGGTCGCAGTGCACGGCAGCGCACCTAGTGTGCGCTTTTTAACATGCAATCGAATAACACGTTAAAAGACTGCAGTGTGGCCTAGCACTTAGGCTGCCATATAAGATATGAGACTAATCAGATCGAGTTTGCCTAATATCGGTTAAAGTGGGGGGGGGGCAAAAACAACCAGAGGCACTGCCGACGAACCTCTTCCTCTCAGCATTGCGGATACTCGCGACTGCATTTAACATGGAGATTGGACGGGTCAGTGTTTGCAGTTAACAACTTCACCACTGGATGATCCTGCAACTGACAAACTACCACCATAGGCCACCATGACCAGAAATTGCTATAAGCCTGGTATGCTTGTGAAGGTCTCATTCATCCCTGCATGGTATATCTGTTGTATTCAATTAGATCAACTGGACTGAAATGTAGTTCTTGAAGACGTTTCGCTAGTCATCCGACTGGCTTTCTCAATTCAGAATGACTTGTACAAGAATCTGTGGCAATTATGTACCCGGAATGTAAAAGAATTGTGGCAATTATGTACCCTGGAAATCCCAAGTGATATGCTAATTGGGATTTTCCAGGGACATAATGCCACAGATTCTTGTACAAGTCATTCTGAATTGAGAAGCAGTGGTGACTATAGCGAAACGTCTTCAAGAACTACATTTCAAGTCCAGTTGATCTAATTGAAACAACAGATATAAGCCTGGTACTAGCTGTCCCCTGAATAACCCCCTATGCATAAGTATATGGAGCAGTCGGGAAGGTGTGTGACAGTGTTATGGCCAATGACAGATAGCGTACTTTAGAAAGGTGCGCACAGGCCCCTTAGCCCCCGGGCCCCTGCTGTCGTGGGGGCTGTAGTCACCACTGTAACAATCCCAGATTCTAAAGGCAGAATTTTAAAATCCATTCCACACCTTCCAGGAATGAGTTATGTTCTCATTTAGAGTGATACGACAAAAGAAAAACAGAGAAGGGCAAAATATACATCACTGTTTAATGTAAAATAGAAATATTTTTAGAATGTGAGGAAATGTAATGATTGGTTCTGTAGATCCTCCTGACCATTTGTCACTGGGAAATGGTGGGGAAATGTGGGTGCAGCTCTTAACGCCAGTCAGCTGCTGCAAAAGCTAAATATATCATATTAACAATAATAGTTTATTAAATATATAAGCCACCTATGATAAAGATACATTAGGTAGATCACAATCTGAGCACGGATTATGGATTGCTACACCTGTCTTTACAGCCATAACAGCCACAGAACTTTTGGTGGTATTTATTCCCTTGTTATCTAGAACAAAGCGGCTTTAAAGGACAACTATCTGTAAAAAGTAAGTTTTTAAAAATGAAAAGTACCTGGGGAAGGATTGATGATTCCAACCTCGTCACCTCCCAATATTGTTTCATTGAGGACCTAAAGCACATACAGTTTTCATCTGCCAGGTTAAGGTGACCATAAATGCGATTTCCACAGCATGTGTGCCAACAGATCACATTGGTATCTGTCAGCACACAGCTGTGGGGACCACACAACGTACCCGACCGGTTCCATACGCGATATAGGGAGACCGGTTGGGTACGTGTGTGTTATGATCGTCTCCTCGATCGGCCGTGAAGAGCCCCTACACCCCGACGATAATGGGTAACCATGTCTTGCCCCAGCGGGATTTACCCTTTATCGTTAGAGTGTATGGTAACTTAGCAGACATCCCACACCCTTCCGGGAGTCGCAGGAATCTCCCGGATTTTAGACACCCCAAACTCCCGTGACCCGACCTACCTGAGTCCGCCTCGGAACGCCTTCGCTACACCTCCTATGTGACGTAAATTATGTCAGAAGGGCCAGTATGCCCTAGCCACGCCGCTAACGTGACGTAATTTACGTCACGTTAGAGGCGTGGCTAGGGCGTAACTGCCCCTTCCTTTGACTCCGCCCACCCGCCCCTTTGTGACATCACGTCACTCGGCCACGCCTCCTTCTCCCCACCCTGCCCGGAAGCCAGGTTTGGCAGGGTGGAATGTCTGCTTTAGGGCCCTGGGCCTTCTGTATAAAGCACTCAGGAAGCTGGCAGAAGAAGTTTTCAACACGCTGCTCATAGAAATGGTATTGGAAGTAGAAATTACTAATCCTACACTCCCTTCCCGGTACTTTTAATTAACTGTTTGTGAAAAAATTTATATGCACTATAGTTCTCCTTTAATATTGGCATTGCACTCCAAGAAAATGCTTCTGTCTATCTGCCTGACAAGCAATAAGCAGTGAGGAAAGGTCTCAGTGGGAAGGGACTTGATCTGTGAACCAGGATGAACAGATGGCTGGAAGCTTGACACAAGGTGATATCTTTCCTAAATTAAGGTTTGTTACCAAGAGAAAGCTCAGAGGAAGGCCTATCGTTCGTTATTACTGATCAACCAACCATAAAGCAGAAAAATTATTGACCGCTGACAAATATTAACTTAGAGGCATTAAAGAGTTTTTTTAAAAGCTTTGTTCTCCTCATTGCACAGGTACATTATGGATTCAACTATGGAAATAAAGGAAAGCAGATAAGTGTGATGAGGAACATTAGATCATCTACTGCTAAGACTAAACATGGTCATCATTGGGTTATCTATGCTAAGGGCTAAACATGGCCATCATTAGGTAATCTTTCACAGAATTCTGTTATTCAGATTTCAGGAGGGTTTGAGCGTCAAGATAGAGAATCAGTTCAGTTTTTCATAAGTATTGACCAAGCTGGTCACTAAATCAGAATATTTAAGGTCCATTTCTCAAGAAGCCACAACCTAGAGGTGGAACGTCCCACCACATTTCTTATTGGGTTTTTCTCTTATCCAGCCTATGACTTCCCCCCAGTTAATAATAATAATCTCATTATGATGGCTATGATGATAGATACTATCTAGTTGCCTTGACACCCTGTTAGGTGGAGTTATAGTTTGTGGAATATTTGTAATAGTTTTTTTCCATGGAGATGGAGATGGATAGTCAATCACGTTTACTATTTTAGGAACCTCTTGACTAGGGATGACAGGTTTTCCATTGCTTATCATCTCCCTGACTGTCCTTATATGTCCTATGTACCGTATATACTCGAGTATAAGTCGATCCGAGATAAGTCGAGGTACCTATTTTTACCTGAAAAATTCGTAAAAACTGATTGACTCGAGATAAGTCGAGGGGTAGAAATTATCACCACTACTGCCTTCTGATTCTGTTTTGTTTTAGGCTTTAGTTGCCCTTTAAAGGACATCAGAATCCCATACATGAATCCCATAAAGTATAGCAAATCCAGTACCAGTAACCTCCAATTCTTTGGCACTCCAGATGTTTGGAAACTACAACTCCCAGCATGCTTTGTTGTTGGGAGTTTCAGTTTCTAAACATGTGGAGTGGCAAGGTTCAGTAAACTTTAATTAAGCTTACCATCACTTACAATTCTCCTGACCCCATATAGTAAAGGGCCCTCTGACCCCCATATAGTAAAAGGGCCTCTGACCACCCTAAGTAAAGGGCCCTCGACCCCCATATAGTAAAGGGCCCTCTGACCCCCATATAGTAAAGGGCCCTCTGACCCCCATATAGTAAAGGGCCCTCGACCCCCATATAGTAAAGGCCTCTGACCCCCTAAAGTAAGGATTCTTGCCCTAATAGTTAAAAATGTCACCTAGAGTAGAGTTGTAGTTCAAGCTGTCCTTTGCATTGTACTGTAATGTTTTTTGCCCCAAACTGAGGAGACCATCAGATTTACAGCATCCAGTGACAGTGCTGAGTGAGTCCAGAATACAGGCCAGAATACAGGAAGCAGGAAGTGTAAAGGCAGATCAGCTCCTGTAACTTTCTATGCAGGTTAACACAGCGCCACCTACTGGTTACATCTGTAATTGCGAGAATTTGATCTAAATTAGGATTGACCCGAGTATAAGTCGAGGTTAGGTTTCAGGCTAATTTTAAAGCCTGAAAATATTGACTTATACTCGAGTATATACGGTAATGCCTAGCTCCCCGCTAACTTTGAACCTCAGAAGCCCCCTTCCTAACCACACCCCCCGCAGAACATAATTGCATGTCAGACCATGATAGTTATTCTCTGGCACATGTCAATATTTCCCCATTTTTTACACAATACTATGATTTCATAGTAAAGAAACCCAGCTAACTGTTGGAGGAAAATTATCTTTTTTATCTTTATCTCCCCTTTAATTCTGGTTCGTTTGTCATGTGGGAAATCCCCTCTTTCAGTGGCCCATAGTGATTACTGAGAATGCATGTCTTCATAAAATGTCTATTCAGAAGAAGGGGGAGTGGTTAAAAAGGGAGGGGGGATACTGAGCCTGAGCAAAACAAGTACTACATTAAAGTCATGCAGCAACACACACACCTCAGGGCTATTTACCTATATCTAAGATGAATTAAAGACATTTTTATAAAGTATAGTTTAGTATAGTTGCCCTTTAACTACTAAAACATTATGGCTATGGGTGAATGTTGGGTGATTGTCTCTCTGTAATATAATATAATGTGTCTGAGTGGCTCTGGCTGGGGTCCAGAAAGTAACTCAAGTAAAACTGATAAACAACACGCTTCACAGCCACATGCCTGCCTTATTACTGGGAGGTAAATTAGAGCTTGTTTCAGTTGCTGAACAAAAGTTAAAAACATAATAGATTCTAACCCTCGCAAATTGCCTCTGAGGTGATAGATAAATTTGGATTCGTTGGCGATTATAGGACCGTAGATTTATAAAGGGATTGGTGTTTGTGGCCTACTCGTTGGCGATTATAGGACCGTAGATTTATAAAGGGTATTGGTTGTTTGTGGTACTCGGTGGCGATTATAGGACCGGTAGATTTATAAAGGGTATTGGTGTTTTGTGGCCTACTCGTTGGCGATTATAGGACCGTAGATTATAAAGGGTATTGGTGTTTTGTGGCCTACTCGTTGGCGATTATAGGACGTAGATTTATAAAGGGTATTGGTTGTTGTGGCTACTCGTTGGCGATTATAGGACCGTAGATTATAAAGGGTATTGTGTTTTGTGGCTACTCGTTGGCGATTATAGGACCGTAGATTTATAAAGGCTATTGGTGTTTGTGGCCTACTCGTTGGCGATTATAGGACCGTTAGATTTATAAAGGGTTTTGGTGTTTTGTGGCCTACTCGTTGGCGATTATAGGACCGGTAGATTTATAAAGGGTATTGGGTGTTTGGGGCCTACTGTTGGCGTTATAGGACCGTAGATTTATAAAGGGTATTGTGTGTTTTTGGCCTACTCGTTGGCGATATAGGACGTAGATTTAAAGGCTATTGGTGTTTGGGCCTACTCGTTGGCGATTATAGGACGTAGATTATAAAGGTATTGGGTTTTGTGGCTACTCGTTGGCGATTATAGGACCGTAGATTTATAAGGGTATTGGGGTTTTTGGGGTACTCGTTGGCGATTATAGGACCGTAGATTTATAAAGGGTATTGGTGTTTGGGGCCTATCGTTGGCGATTATAGGACCGTAGATTAATATAAGGCTATTGGTGTTTTGTGGCCTACTGTTGGCGATTATAGGACCGTAGATTTATAAAGGGTATTGGTGTTTTGGGGCCTACTCGTTGGCGATTATAGGACAGTAGATTATATAGGGATTGGTGTTTTGTGGCCTACTCGTTGGCGATATAGGCCGTAGATTTATAAGGGTATTGGTGTTTTGTGGCCTACTCGTTGGCGATTATAGGAACGTAGATTTATAAGGGTATTGGTGTTTTGTGGCCTACTCGTTGGCGAATATAGGACCGTAGATTTATAAAGGGTATTGGTGTTTTGTGGCCTACTCGTTGGCGAATATAGGACCGTAGATTTATAAAGGGTATTGGTGTTTTGTGGCCAATGCAAAAGTTTGCACAATAGTCAAAAAATATCTCTACTGGCCGTATCGTTCCACCATATAAGGATCATTATTAGTAATTCCTGGTATTGACCCTTTATATATACGGTTCCTAACGCTTTTGCAGGGTAGATGGAGATGCTGGGGTGCGGGAAATGGCATTTCTCTGTAGCTGGTAGGTTACGCCTGCTCTGCCCATCGTAAACCATAATTTTCTGATGAATTATTTGTGTTCCAAGAAAGAGAAA